>JAQIWS010000495.1:0-20730 GCA_034696085.1 Stigmatogaster subterranea | reverse complement strand
AATTTAATCATTAACACTTTATCAAATCTTTCCAAATCCCAAAAACCTTGTAACACTTCTTAAGGGCAATAAAAATTAATAATTCACATTACAGAATATTTCACAACATCCTCCGACTTTATTCCTTTTCACTTGCATTTTTCAGATCAATGTGTTTGCGCCTACTCGAAGCGAGCCGAGTGGATGCAGTTTCCATGACGACCGATCTGGGAACACTTGTCATCCGTCGCATGAACGCTTCGTTTTCTCTCCGAAGGGGGGCGCCTTTTTGAAATGGACTGCCATCCTTTCTTTACCCTCGTCACGACAAAAAAAAAAAAAGGAAAAACCTAAAAAAAGGAAAAAAGAGTTTTTACGTCTTTGAACTGTCCATCATGCGCGGACAATTAAATTTTGTTGTCACTTTTGCGCACCGGTGAAAGTATCAACTTTCGTTTTCTCTCATTTTACTCGTTTTAGATGACGTTGAGACTCTTTTTTATTCTGTGTGAAGGGGGAAAAAGAAAAGGATGGTTGTCTCCGGTGAAAGGAAGTTGACCTAGTTGAACGAGTGACGTGTAATCACATGTGTGGATTGGGTGACGTTGGTGACAGGTGTTTGACAGATAAGAATGTATATATATTTTGTGATGTAATGTGATATGTACGGTGTTTTATTACTGTGTTTTTAGTACATTATTATGATTTAAAGATTCAGTTGAATTTTTACAAGAAATTTATTTATTTAGTGGAATTAGGTTTTTTGGTGTGATAAAACTGGGTTAAATTTTTGAGGACATATTTTATTAGAACAAAGGTTTAGTTATCCTTACCCACCACCGTTAAAACGCGCCCTCCTCACTCACAATTAATTACTTTCCTCATCAATCTCTCACCTAAAACAAATATTTTCTCAGTCTTTTCCCCAAGCGACTAACATTTACTTTTTTACACGAACTCATTCACCTCTAAAACCCATCTTTAAAATTACAAAAAGGAGAAAAAGTCGCAGTTTGGGTAAAAATTCCCAACTTTATTTTATCATCCGACTTTAACCGTTGGCGCGTGCTCGATTACTAACATCCTCCTCTTTTCTTCCCTTCCCCAACTCAATTTATTCGTCAAGGGGAAAGCACGCGTCTCTATCTCGCAATCACACAATTCCAAGTGGACGCCAACAAAATCGCGCCATCTGGCGGGATGCTGCGTGATCACCAATGATGAGGATGGTGGAGCAACAAGTTCGCTTGTTGCGCGTCGAAAAGATTTTTCGTTTTTTAATTTTTTTTTTGGTGCTTTTTAGTTGTGGAAAAAAAGAGTGATTTTTCTTTTAGTTTTGCTGTTGCATTTCCTCAATTCGATTTCGACTTTGCTTCATCTTCTTTTCAACGCTTGCAAAGCTTTTTGATGCAATTTTCTGTGATTTTTTTTTGGGTTGTGCTTTGAAAAGAAGAAAATTTGGGAGGGGAGATGAAGGAAAATTGTTTGTAAAAACAAAATTTGAGAAGAAAAGCAAAATATTTTGAAGTGTTAGGCAATATTTTGGGAGATTAGAATTGTGGATAAGATTTTGTTTTTTTCTTGTTGCTTGAGGAAAAGAATAAGCATAAAATTAAAGAAAAAGCGGTCACGAACAAATTGAAAAAATCTGATTTCTTGAGAAGATAAACTAATTTTTTTTTGAAAAGATCAAATATAAATCGACAAGAAAACAGAGGAAAAGTGTGACGGGAAAAAATTTGCGTGGGAAAATGGCAAATATTAAACAAAAAAAACTAAATTTTTACACGTGGGAAAACACACCCAAGAGAATTAATAGAAAACCACACAAATTTTACTCACAAAAATAAATTTTCATTTCAAAGTCTTAAATATCCAATGATAAAAACCATTTTCAAGACAAAAACAAACAACGCTTCAACCCTTCAGACAAAGAAATCTCAATTCAACAGAAGAAAAACAACCAAACAAGAAAAGCAACAAACTTTTCAGACATCTTTTCATCCATTCCTCATTCCCTCCAAAACCGTTCTTTACTCGTCAACAAGAAACCCCAAACAAAACACCCGGGGTCAGATGAAAACCTTGAGTGTACATAAAAACTCCAACAACGACAACAGTTGCACAAACGCCTTTGCAAGCCCCCCAATTTCAATCAACACCTGCGTCAGCGTTCAACGGTCTCATTTAGTTTGGCATTGATTTCTTGGCGGTTCCATTTCATTGAGCACACATCGATCAAGAAGGAAAAAAAACTGCGGTTCGGTCCACCACCGGTAACCGTTAGTGTTATCAAGATCAAGTGAATTTATTGATGACGATCGGTTTCTGGTTGGGTAAGAGGTAAATACAGGTTGGAACCTTGTTACAGTGAAGTTTTTTTAAGATGGTTGTGGGAGAATTTTAGTTTTTGTTGTTAATTTACAGTTTTTATTTCAATTCTGAAATATTAAAAAAGAAACGATGAGTTAACTGAAAAATTTAATTTAATATCATTTTGTTTTGAGTACACAACCAATCTTACAAAAAATAACCTAAGTTGAATCAACATTGTTTTGTAACCTAAAGGCTAAAAAACAATACAAAATAAAAATAAAAAAGAGGGAATAAATTTTTACCAAAAATAATATTTATCAATTTTTCTTGATTAATTTTATATTTTTTTTCTCCCATCCTCGCCTTCCAAACAGATGTTCTAATATGTAAATGCATACATTAAAAAAAGCCTAATACAACAACATTTTACATAATTTAAAAACTTAGCCAAAAATTTTAACCACAAAAAAAAATTTTAAGTTGAAAAATATGCAAAGTTTCATTTTTCTCAAACAACAACTTCGTTGTAACAGATTTAAAACACAATCTAATCCAAATATTTGTTACTACAATATTCTACCACACAACCAACCGAATATCAATCCCCCGTTACACCAAAATCCAATTTAAACCCTCGTTATAACAAACTCCCATCAACTTCTCTTAACAACCGACAATCGAAAACTCAGCGGAAACATTTTTGACGTCATATTTTTTTTGTGACGTAACTCCGCGTTGATTAAACCGAATTTAACGTCCGCCTGGAGGAAAAGTAATAAACCGAGAGTAGGTCGGCAATACTTTTGCTCCGCTGTTGCTGCAATCGCCCGTTTTATCTAATTCTCTTGAGAGCTTTCGACTCTGGTTTCTGTCCATCATTTCTATGTTGTGTGTGTGATGCCCCACCGAATTCCCTTCTTAATATAAGTGGCTTAGTTAGTTCGTTCTAAATTGAATTTTTCGTTGTCAATACTGTAGGTATTTCTAAAAAGTTTCAGGTTTAACTTCAAAATTTTTTTTGAGGTTGTGCACAAAGAATTTCTGGACCTTATGTTATTTTAAATTATAAAAATTAAAATGTAGCGGTTGAAATTATTCTACCAATGTAGAATAAAACGCTGTCTCAGCGTCCAAAATGAAAAGTTACACGCAATCAGCATTTGTCATATTTCCACAGTTACCGGTCAAAATGTTTCTAATTATCCAGCTAAATTGCATCTGCTTTCACGATCGTTGCAAAATATTTTCAATTTGGAAATAAACGCAATAGTTACATCTAATCACTTCGCAACACGGTTCCTCCAACATCGACCTCGATACAACAAAATAACACCACCATTCTCTCTTTAAAAAATTTTTTTCTCGAAGATCGCTTGTTTCGTGTTAGGAAAAAAAAAGCATACAGATAAAAATAAAAATAGAAATAAAGAGTGAATCGATGTAAAAGTTTGCACGTAACATTTTGCATGCCAGATTAGCAGCACAGATGCGCTCTATGACAATACGAGAAAGTATTAAAGCCAAACGAATCGTATTGCAAAATCATGAAAAGTATATGTTACGCGTCATTTACACGTCATATCAAAGATCGGGGAGTAAATACGTGAGATGGTTGCTAAAGGGTAAATGGCGTGTGGGAGATATTCCACGTGCATGATTTTCAAATCTTTTTTTCTGTTAAGTTACTGTATGTTTGTCTAAAATAGTTTCAAAATGGAGCGCAGTAAATATTGCTGTTTGACTGTAATTAGATAACATATCAAACATTTATTGCAAAATCTGCAAAAAAATTTTTTTTAGAAAAGTCAGTGCTTTAAAATGTAAATATTAGTCATGAACGAATTTAAAATGAGGGAATTTCGACAACAATATATTTTTAAAATTGAAATTTTGAAAAAAGTTGTTGGTTTCAAGTCGTTACCAAACTTGGAAATATTTTTACAAGATTGGATATCGTGATTTTAATCTTTTCCAGTAATAACAAAAGAGAAGTTAAAGATACATTTTTGTATTTTTTACTTTTTGTATATGATGTTCTAATAGCATAGCGAGGTTTCAAAGTTGCCAAGGCAACATGGTCTAAGACTCAGCGCGCGCCATTACGCACGCACATGCACATGGAGAGTTTGTCGGAAATGAGATTTCTCGTTATGCGACAAACCATTTGCAGTCGCACGACTCGGTAGATGAATGACGTCATTTTTTATTCATTTTCATCACAGTATTTTCTAATAAAAAAAAAGATACATCTAGAATTATTTCTTTTTCTTGAGAAACATATTTTGATTTTTTTTTCTCTTGATGATTTTTAGTGAAAAATTTTTTCCCTAAATTTATTGCTGGTGTGGGACAATGAATCATTTCCTAAAGTTGAGTTTACTTTTCAATTTTTAATTGGTTTTCCAACCTGTGGATATTTCAGACATGACATTTCTTGACATTTTGAAAACAACCGCAAATTTAACACACTTTAATAGTGTTACCAGTCAAACATTAACATACATAGCTGATCTTTCACCTAATCTAACACTAAACTACCCACAACCGCCCAAACACATTACCACTAATAATATACATCGAAAAGAACGCAACAAGTTTTCTCTTCTACAAAAAAATCTTGCGATCGACTTTAATTAGTGAGCTTTCTCCTTTTGGAAAACGCTACCGATTAAAAGTGCAAACCGCGTGAAATTACAAATTAGCACGTGTTTGCTTAGTTAAAGTGCATTTGCAAAATTGGTGGACCCCCCTCCGGAAAACGAACTCCGGTTGTCCAACGACACCATTTCGCAAACTCTTCTCTGGTAATTTATCGATTTGGGAGCGAACCATTTTCAACCTGACTGCAATTAATGATTGTTCCACCACAGTTTAAAAGCAGTCGACTTAATTCTCTCCCTTTTCGACATTTTAATCTGCACTGTTTAAAGGAAGATTTTGTCTTCGCATTGACAACCGAACGCAATTAGATGTTGCTTGGCAGATCTGCTGTTTATTGTTTACGGTGGAACGTGTGGGAGAAAATGGGAACTTAATTAAAAAATTGTTTTTTAAGTGATCGTTAGTGATGAACTTTGGGTTAAGATGTAAATTAAATCAAATTGAAAAGGTATTTTAGAAATTGTTCGTAAAATCTGAGATTTTTGGATGTGTTTGGAGGTAATTGGGTGAGTTCAAACTTTGGAAAAGAGGAAATTTAGCGTAAAAAATTATATTTTAAATGGTAATTAGGGATACAATTTATGTTTTAAATATTTGTTATATGACAACATAGCCCTAAAGCCAAAAAGATGATACTTCAAACTTTCAAAATGTTGACTTATTGTTAATTGACGGTTTAAAAATATTGAAAAATATTTTTTGCGTGGTACTGCAACCAAATTTCAAATTTTTTATCGTGATTATTGCAGAAAAACATCCAAAAAAACCTCTTAAAAATTTTTTTAAATCCAAAAACAAAGTTAATAAAAGATCCATATTATTGTTTACCATACCCAAAATCCACAAAACCAACATCACGTGGACTAAAAAATTTATTTTTCACATTAAAATTACAAAAACAAAAGGAAAAAAGATGCTAAAGATAAGTCAACAAAAAAGGCGCCAAAAAAGAAACTTTCTTTACTTCTGGAAGGTGGCTTTCCGCATTACGAAGGTGCTCGACTGGAAATCCGATCCAGCTGGGAAAACACAAGCAACGAATCTATTTTCTATCGGGACTCGGTTGGACTTTGGTTTGATGTGCTTCTAATCCTTTCTTAATAGAAGCAAAAGATAAGCACGTGGGAATCTCGTTAGTTGAGTGCAAGGAACGCTTGCACTGCAAATCCCCAATTTTTTCAACTTTTTGAATCTGGAAATTTTTTTTTTTCTCAAATAAATTTAAAATTTGTTAAAATCGAAGTTGCATTTACGGTACTATATTTACACTTGTCGAATGCCGATTACATAAAATTCCATTAGCATTTACCATACGCTTGATTAATATGCACTTAAACGTTAAATTATTAAAATTATTTAAATTTTCGTAACGTGTGATGTGAATTTTATTATATAATGTGTATTTATTAATTAATCACAACTTGAAGTATTCTGTAACTTTATTTATTCTGTTAATTCAGTGATTGTTTGCATTTTATTCATAGTACGCGTGATCTGGTGCCTAATGACGTAAGATGGTTTTTCACAAAGCGCTGTGAAAAACGTTTCTTAAATCAACCGTCAGATGACGTCACTCTACAACGGAAAATGGCGACGCGCAGCGCGATGGAAGTTATCAACACATCGCTCGAGAAATTTAGTGATTTTACGAAAAATCCGGAGGTTTTCTTAAGGTTTGACAATTTTTGTATGTTCTTTAGTAGTATTTGGTTGTCGGGTGTAAGTTTAAGCGTTGAAATCGTGGAATTATGGTTAGAGTTTAAATTTTAACGTGAAAAATTGGTTTTTTGCACGTTTTTCTGAAAAAATTTGCTGTTTTGCGGGTTAAATTTTAATCGCTGACGGAAAAGTAATGGTTTTTAGAGTTGTTTGAAAGTATTTTCTAGCCGTAAAATGAATTTACGTGAGTTGTCGCTAAAAAAAGCCATAAAATTCGATTTTCCTACAATAGTTAATTGACTCCCTCTACAACGAACTCCAACCCAACTCCACGCTTAATTTCAACCTTACCACAACGAAAAAAATTTACACAGCGATCTACAATCTAATTTCCCAACCAGAAATATATTTCCCTTAATCATTCCACCTCACCTAACTACACAAAATTATTTCAGTGATTTTCACCACACAAAAAAAAAATCATAAAATGGAATAAATTGGAATAAATCAACATCACATCTTAAAAAACAAAAAAAAAACCTAAAAATATACTTAAAAATACCATTACAACAAACCAACATTCCAAATTATTTAAATTAATACACCCAACCATCAAACTCCAACGCACGCCATTTTCCTCTGCATATTCGAATCCAATGATACAACCCTTGTTACACACTAACGACATACGCAGAATATTGGAAAAGAGAATTACATGATACAATTTAAACCGTGGTGGACACTGCACCTGTTTCTCCAACTCCAAAATAATGATTTACGATTAAAAATTTCCCTCAAAATGCAAATTTTGTAAAATTATTGAAAACTGTTTAATATTTTTGTATTTTTCAGTAAACAGGATGATTTGGCACGTGGGATTTTGAAAATCAGCAAGGATTTGTATGACCTGAGTAAAAGGCGCGAAGATGAATCGGTGGATTGCGGTTCGTTGCCGGAGTTGATAATTGACGGATTTGATGACGAGCAAATTTGGCAGCAGATGGAGTTGAGGAACGCGGAGAGTGTTGCCGATTTCGTCAACAGATTGGCTCGTTTAGGGTGTAAGAAAGAAGAAATTTTTACTCAGGATGAGAAGGAAGAAGATGAAGATGAGGAGATGGATGCTGATGACGACCACAACATCTTTGAATCAAATGAAGATGAAGAACGGGAGGAATCCGTGCTGGAGACTAAATCCAATCAGCGGAAAACAAAGCTGAAATCGATCCAGGGCGATAGGTTTTTTAAGTTGTCTGATCTTGAGAAGTTTCTCGACGATGAAGACGCGAAAGAAAGTCGACCTAAAAATGAGGAAGACGATGATGACGATTTGTTTGATTATTTTACTAATCTGCCTGATGATGAAGATGAGGATAAATATGAAGAGGTGAATTTTAAAATTAGAAAAATTGATTTTTGTCAAAAGAATTTTTTTTTTTTTCTGTGGGGTCCTTAAAATTTTTTTTTAGGGGGTTGGGAAGGTGGAGAAAGAATAAGGTGTTTCTTTTCGAGTGTATTATTAATTATTAGTCCAGTTTAGCCAATTTTCTACCGACATAAAATGCAGCTGCGTCTGACACTTATTATTAACCAGGTAAATTACGGTCAATTTTGCCTTTGCTTTGCCGCCAGACCTTGTTCCCACTCCCCCTTGCTCCCTCGCGTTCTCTCTCTCTCTCTCTCGCGAGCTCTTCATGCCCACTACAACTTACCGTGTCGGTGAATGTGTTAGAAGAATATTACTAAATTAATTATTTCGGGTGAGTGTGGATTTAAGGTTACAAAGATCAATTTTTTTTCGTTTTGAGTGGTATATTACTAAAAATTTTATTACAGTTTTTATGTTTTTGTGCCGTGAAATGTTGGTGATTTTGTAGATTTTTTGGTGAAAAATTTTTCAGCAATTTTTCCAAATTTTTCAGCGCGTAAAATCAAATATTTTGCACAAATTTTTAATTTTTGTTTATTTTTCATAAAATTTTGCAGTTTATATAAATTTTTACAAATTTTTAATTTTTGTTTATTTTCCACAAAATTGTGCAGTTTATATAAATTTTTACAAATTTTTTACGCAAGGTTTTTTATTTTAATTTTTGCAATTTTTGTTGTTTTTTCTCCAATTTTGCAAATTTGTACTGAATTTTTTTGCATTTTTTATGCAATTTTTTGTACCTTTTTTGCAATTCAATTAATGTAAAATTTCTACAAAATCAGACAAAAGTGCCGTAGGTAGCGACAATATATAAATTTTTAAACATTTTTATGCAAACTTTGCAAAAACAATTCTCTAAAAAAAACCTTGACATTAACACCATCACCCTTTTTTAATAAAATCCTCTTTCGCAAAAATTTTTTACAATTTCCATTAAAACTCATACATAATTTTCATCACCACCATTTAATCATTCAGGACGAAGACGGAGACAAACTACGCAAAAAATCAAACTATTCCGACTTCTTCGACGACGATTCCTTCAACGAAGACGATGAAGAAAACCACAAATCATCATCTGACAACGACGACGAAATGAGGTGCGTTAATCGAAAAAAAAAATTCACACAAAATTTTAAATAATTTTGTGAGAAAGCTTTTTATACACTTTTATTTATTTATTTTACGAGTTTCTCTCCTGCTTATTTTTACAGCCAACTTTTACTTTCTCTTATCTTAACGAAAAATTCTGCTGGTGTTTTGTTTTATTCGCTTTAAGATGTTGCAATATGGATTTCTTTTACGGCTTGAAGTGTTTGTTGCGTTTGCTTAGAGTAACACGCACGTTTTAACTGTTTGTTTTTATTTTTTTGTACTGTTTGCAAAATATTTTTTAGGTCTTTTTATTTCTTGTCTTTGTAAATTTTTTATTTCCCAAAATTTTTGCCTTCTGTTTTGTTTAGCAGGTGTAACACTACAATATTTCCGTCTGCCTTTTACGACGCTTTTCTTTTGTGTTCCAAGCTATATGAGATTGTTTTCTTTTGTCTCAGGCTTAGATAAAAGGAATTTTTACTGCAATTTTCTAAATTTTTTAATCTGTGTTGGTTAATTATCAATCAAGAAACGTAATTCCATTTAAGCAAGTCTTTGTCACCAATTCTTTTAAAAAATTTCTATTGAAATAACTATTAATTACAAAAAAAAAACTGCAATAAAAATACTTATTTCTTTAATTTTCAGATGAGTTTTCCAGCTTTAAGTTTGTAGCACGACGTTAAAAAAAAAATTTCCAACCAGATACCAATTTCACGTTTCACTATTTATAAGCTAAAAAATCAAGTTTGAAGCCTGAGGAGAAAATACTCTCGTGTAAACTGCCTATCGGATCGTATTTCTTAAGTTTCTCTATATTTTTTTATTTTAAATTATAGCCCTTATGAAATTTAATGCCATGCCTCATAAGTCGGACCAAGTTGTAGGCAAAATCAATTCCTTTAGAGTGCGCTTTTGCTTTTCTCTCGCTGCGCGCTTGCCATCCAAAGAAATTTATTTTCTCTTTTTTTTTCCTTTCTCTTTTTCTTGTAGTAGTTGTGGACGAAGCCACAGGGTTTCTGGGTTGTGTGGGCATTGCTGATTGTATGAAAGAAAAAAAATTTAGTTCGGGTTGTGTCATCGTGTTCTTGGGGAGAATGACATATGAGAAAATACTGTTGAATAAAAAGAGCAGTTTCAGTTTCCAGTTTATAAAAATAATGCAAAATAAGATTGCGAGAGGGTAGAATGTTATATTTATAAAACGCAAAATATTTATATTATTTATTTATGTTTTGTTTTTGTAGAAATGAAGACGAGCACATTGAAAGAATATCAAAATCAAAACACCGAAACCAAGAACCGCAGTCGATACTTGAAATCCGTCAAGAAAGAGTACGTTTAGATGATTTAAAAATTAAAACATCTTCTTTCATCTTTAATTTTACATTTAAAAATAATTTTCATCTTCACCACAAACACTTAAAGTTAGCGTGCTTTTTAAAATATTTTTTCATCATAACTTAAGCTCGGAGGGGAAGCTTAAAATATGTAAATACAGCATTAAAATTTGTTGGTGCTTAGTATATGTAAAGTGGATCGAGTTTGTAAAAATTGACTCAGCTTTAAATTACTTTGTACTGGCAGTTACTCTTCACGCTTAAGTCGTTTTTTCCCCTCCGCTAAATTTTTTTATTGCGTGCGCGTTGCGTGGGAGGGAACACTAATTGTAAAGTTGGGGTTGGTGCCCCGTGGAGGACAATACTAACATTTGTCATTAGATAATTCCGTAATTGATTAGCCTTAGCCCATTATACACATGGCCCTCGACACGCGGATTCATCAATCAGTGATGACAAGAGGAGAGAGAAAAAGAAGAAAGTCGAGAATTTTTTTATTCTATTTACTTTTTTTCTGGAGATGATATTAATTTTTTTTCCCGGCGTGTAGTGGAGATTAGAGGTTTTTTTTGGTGTATTTGTTTAATTTTTTTAAAATTTTGTTTGTTTGTGGTTGCAGTTGAAAAAGAAGATCGAAATGTTGGAGGAAAGCAATCTTGCTGAAAAACCGTGGCAGTTGATGGGTGAAGCAACGTCGACGAATAGACCGGAGAATAGTCTCTTACAAGAACATGCATTATTTGATCATACTCAGAGATTAGGTATTATGAAATAATAATTTTTAGCAATTTCAGCTTTAGTCATATGACCTCGTTTCTCACATCAAACTAGATAATTTTAAGTAAAATTGTTAAATCTAAAACCGCTGGTATATTCTGGTTTAGTTTTAGTAGTAAATGTCCTAAAGGTTTAAAGCCCACAACCAATCACAGATAAGTGTAGTGTTTACGGCCGCCATTTTTCTGTCAGTCTAAGTCAGTTTTCATGCTGTAGCTAAGTTTAACTACACTATTTTGCTGTGAAACGTGCAGTAAAATTGTGTATTATTATCCTAAATTCGTGTTAGATACAGCACCTTGAACAAAATATAAGAAATTGCTAATTTTATCGACGAAGAAGCACGTACTGGTCGTGAACCAGAAATACTAACACTTGGGAATTTATCATAAATTTACGTGTAAGCTGTTACATCTGGATGTAAGTTCTAAGATTGCTCTAACTAAAGACAATCTTAGAATTATATAACTGAGCGTTGGTGATTGGTTGTAAGTAAATACAAACGGTGTGATTCCCTAACGCGAACTACGCATTTGTTTGGTGAGCAAACATTATCTTCGAGTCGCAAGACCTTGCAAGACCTTTCTAACTCTTTCTATTTTAGAACCTATGACCTTTCTGCAGTTGACCTATTTTTATTTATTGTGGACTATTCAAATTAAAAGAACTGTTTGTTGATTTTGTTTGTTCTATTTGATATTTTTTAGCTCCAACCATAACTGAAGAAGTAACGAAGAATTTAGAGGATATTATTTGTCAAAGGATTAAAGATCAGGTTTGAGATGGGAATTTATAAATTACAGAATTTTGCGAGGGATTTTGTATTTATTCATATTTTTTCGTATTTTTTCTTGTTTGTCCTCTTAAAGATTTGGGACGATGTGGAACGGAAATTGAAACCTAAAGAAGAACCCTTCGAATACAAAAAAAGGATTTTGTTGGATCAAGAGAAAAGCAAATTGAGTTTAGCTGAAGTGTATGAAAAGGAGTACCTGAAAAATCAACAAGTAATCTAGTTTTAACTTTGTGAATATTTGATGTTGTTTAATCACTAAAATATATTATTTACACAGCACGAGAAAGTTGAGCAAGAGATTCCAGAACACAGAGAAATCAAGACAATGATGGCGGCGTTGTTTTCTAAACTGGATGCTTTATCCAATTTCCACTTCATGCCCAAACCCGTAAGTTTATACATCTGTATAAGTTCTATTCAGAATATATGCAACAACAACAACAACAAAAAACTTCAAGTGATTGATTATACCTAAGAGAACGATTTTTTTGGCCTTGTTTATTTGTAGACGGGATTTTTTTCGGGTTTCTTATTTTTGCTTTGTTTGCTTAAAATATGAGATAAGATATTTAATATGTTGCATGCGGCTTTTTTATTGATCTCTGGGGAGGGAGCTATCTGTTACTCACATACATTTGGATCAATTTTTATGGCAATTTATTTATTTTGATGTTTATGTTTAAAAATTTTAGAATTTTTATTTTTTCTTGGGATTTTTTAGGTGGCACCTGAAGTGAAGATTGTGAATAATTTACCATCAGTTGTTGTTGAAGAAGTTGCTCCAGTGACAGCGAGCGATGCGTCGATGCTTGCTCCAGCTGAAATTTTGGTTAGTAGATGAGGATTTAAATTTAATATTGTATAAAACAATAAAACATTTAATTTTTTTAATTTTTTTAGCCTCCATCTGCTGAGATGAAAGGAGAGAGGGAAAAAGAGAAGACTGATAAGCTTAGAGAAAGGAGGATAAAGAAAATGAAGCAGAGGTTGAGAAAGCAAGACAAAGAAAGGAAAGAAAAATTAGGGGTTGGTTTGAAGAGTAAATATAGTAAAGATCAGATGATTAAGGATTTAGTTAAGAAGGTAAGGAAGAATAGAGTTATTAGTGAATGTTTGAATAATTTATTTTTAAATTGTGTTTTTAATAGGTGGAGAAGGATAAATCCAGAGAGAAACTTTCATCTTCGAAGCACGTGTTTTCCAGGTTGGAGGAAATTCAAGGAAAACAAAATCCTAAAAAACAAATTATGGTTAAAAAAGTTAAAAATTATAAAAGATAAATAAAAGATATTATTTATTTTTTAATATGTTTATGGAGAATGTTTTTCTTGAAGTAACTGAAGTGGCGCAAGGTTTAATCTATCAAAAAAGAAACAAAAATCTTGAAAATTTCTGAGATTTTTGTTTTGTTTTTGGTAGATTAAAACTGCTCGATATCAAAAGTAAATTCTTTACTGTCCACGATGATATCTAAAGAGAAATAAATCAGTGATTGATTTTTATCAATACGATTGTGTCCGGGCCATTCGAACTGATAATTAAGGGAGCAGTTTTAGACTTTGCTCAGACAGCTAGCTCAGCAATAAATTATTGATGTTACAAATTAAGGTGAGAATGCTCTAAAGGTCACTTTTTGTCTTCCTCTCCTGATTAAATATTTATTAAGAGATTTTAAAGTGCTTGAAAATAACTGCAAGGAATTTGGAAATTGTTGTAGTGTTTTTGTTTTCTAAGCAGCATCAAAGAAAAATAATTGTAAATTATTTTTGAACAAAATTCTTACAAGTTTAACTTATAAATTAAGTTTTTCGAAACAACTGATTTATTAATAACGGTTATGTTAATACAAAACCGTACTTTAAATTAAAACGCTTCTTACGTGCCTAACAACTGAAAAACAAATGATTAATGAAGTAATCGATTATAGGAACTCAATGATGACTAAGTCATATTTTTAATCAAAGTTCACAAGTCCACTATGACTAAAGTCTAAATACTTAATTCCACATATAAATTTATTCCACAAATATAATATTGCAAATTATCAGTACTGACTAATGAAATCACCACGTAATTTATATTGTAAATAATATTTTCACGGATAAATGTGACCACGAATTATTAATCTCTGAACAATCATGTCAAAGTGTACACTCAAGACTTTGAAGTTTAAACTTGACCAAACCTCAAAGAATTTTATCAACTTAATCTTTGTACCGGATTTTTTTTTTTCGTGCCTGTATCCGTGATTAATACTAGGTAGCGTTGCAAATCGTGGTTCTCTGATTGGTTGCTGTTTATCATTTACTCAGTGTCGGTACGATTTAAAAAGCGATACTTTTGGTCTTTCAAGTCACAATACTCACAACAGCTTGATTCTCTCACTCTCTCGTTTACTTCAAACGGAAAATCATGGCAGAATTTGTTGGAAAGTACAAACTTGTCTCCAGTGAAAATTTCGACCAATTCCTCAAAAAATTGGGTAAGTTATGTAACGTATAAGTAATTTATATTACAAAAGTCACTATTTGTTACGAGTGGTTTGTAGTTTATGAAAACGTTATGATCGTAAAATAATAAGTATTGTGATTTGGAAAATAATTTTATGAGAGAAAATTAGGTTAAATTTCACTATTTTTCCTGTATTTTGCTCTACTTTCATAAATATATTTCGGTATATGCAGAACGCACACCTACGCGTAAATTACATACGGTGCAATAACAATAAAAATTTCCGCTTTGGTTTTGTTGTATAGAAATAGGATCAACAAATAATTTTAAATAACTTATACAAGCACAAATGTGTGTTTCATGATTATTAAAAACACATTCGCATTGTTTATTTATAGGTGTCAATCTTGTATCTCGAAATGTGGCTAACAACTCATCGTCTGTACAAGAAATCGAGGTCAACGGTGATGCTTATCATATTAAAACCACAACCACCTTTAAAAATACTGAGTTGAAGTTTAAACTCGGAGAAGAGTTCACTGAGACGACCGCAGATGGGCGTGATGTCAAGGTATGTGCAAGAGCAAAGATAATGGAACGTTTTATATTACATAATTATTGCTCAATTACAATTATTTGTTGTTACTTGTAGACTGTGATCATCAGAGATGGAAACAAACTCGTCCAGGAACAGAAAGGAGACAAACCAACAACTATTGTTCGTACTTTTGAGGGTGATACCATGACTATTGTAAGATTTTCAAATATATATTGTGATTTATTTTAATTATTAATTTGATTCATTTAATGTTTTTTAGGTGATAACTCTTGGAGACGTTGTAGCCACTCGTGTTTACAAGAAAGAATAGACCATTTATTGAAGATATTAATTGCAAAATTTTATTAGTACTAGATGATTTTATATTGGTGATGGTTAATTGAAGCATGTTTATTAGTTAAATAGAAGGAAAGTTGTTGTAAGCAGTAATGTTTCTCTATAAATTATATTCGAATAAAATTGAAAAATAGTTGTTAAAACCAATATAATTGTTTTAATTTATCTTTGTAATCGAATGTGTCAAGATAAATTGACGAAATGATAGATGGAGTTTAAACTCAGTAATCAAAAGTTTCTTATCACTTGTCTTGTCGTTTGGTAAAGGCAGACAGTGTCAAGTATTGATTAATATAAATCCGGGTCCGTGAGACAAACATTTGGATGGTGATAACTTTCATTAATTTTTATCGAAGTGTTGACAAGGAAAAAACTTAAAAGTTTGTCTGCATACGGGGATTATTTAATTTTAATTTCGATTAAATATATTACTCAAGTATTATTATTACAACACTTTTTAAATCAAAGTGTGACAATGTTAAAATATAACATTTGTGGAATACTGTGTTACTAAAAAAATATAGTCAGCTGTGCAGTTAGATGGTGCTGCCGAATTTCTCCCAGTGCCAATAGCGAAAATTGGTGTGCAAGTGAAATTCTCGAAAATATCAATCAGAGGAAATCCCTGATACTCCCTGATAATTTTCATATTTGTGTGTTGTGGGATCTTTTTAACGGCTCCGATCGAATTTTGCTTGATTTCTAAATTTTTAAAGAATTGTTATTTTTTAATTCTGACGAATTTCGTGCAATCACCTCAAACTTTATTGTGCAGTGTAGAACAACGCAGGGGCTATTTCTCAATATTTTTCTTTTATTGACACAATAAAATTTAACATTTGAAATTCGAGTTAAGTATTCAAACCCATTTTCACGACCTTTTTCGAGGGTTTACAACCCGGATGATGTCTAAATTTTTTATAAAAAATCTTTTTTAACTCTCTGCTAATTTGCGTATTTGTATGTTGTCGAATTTCTCTACCGTGTTGTGGAATTTTTTTAATGGGGCAGACCCAAATTTTTTCTTGATTTTTCAACTTTTAACGACTTTTTTTTTTACTCTGATAAATTTCTTGTAATCACTTCAAACTTTATTGTGCACTGTAGAACAACTCAAGAGCTATCTCACCACATATAATTATCTTTTATTGATTCAATAAAATTTTACAATTGAAATTCCGAATTAAGTGATCACACCAAGTTTCACGACCATTTTAGGCGAATTTCACTCTGTACACCGAGAATTTCAGTGTACAGACTGAAATTCACTGTGAGCACAGTGAAATTTCAATGTGCACTGGGAAAAATTCGCTGTATACACTGGGAGAAGTTCGGAATTGCCATTAGCTCATTGAGTGCAATGGTAGTTGATGTCAATGATTCACAGTCCAATTACGTTATAATAAAATGTAAACAGTGGTTTATTTCGAAAAAACAAATTTGGTACGATTTGATAATTTATTGCACAACATAGAATATCTGCAAGATTAAAAAATATTACTAAGGTAAAAATTAATACATAGGAGTAATTATAGGCACAGCGATTGAAATTTATTTCCTTCATTTCCTTCGTTTCGCCACCTGTTTGAATCTCGTTGTTCTGGCCCTAGGAATTGAAACACAGTTCACTCGATCATTGAGACTCTCTCCGGGCAAGAACGTCAACAAATGCACCCAAAAACAATTAACAATTAGCGTACGAGCCACGATACTGCAGGTAAAACGTTGATCTCAATGCAATCGACAGCGATTAACGACCTAACGAAACTAATTTTTATTGCTGCGTTAGTTTTTTACAATCTGAATTTCACGGACGATTATTTCTGGCCGCCATTTTCTATAGTCAGCTCTTGAGCAAAAAGCTTTACCTTAACGATCGAAAACGTAAACAAACCCGGAAAGTTAAGAGTTGGTGTTAGTTTTTGTGAATAACAACATTAACTGTTTATTTGTAACGTTTATATTGTTCTATATTTTGTCTTTTGTTTGTAAGGGTGGTATTAAGAGCGAGGAATAAAAAATTTATTTCACGCATTTACAGCTCTAAAATGTCTAAAAAATAAGAAAAAAATCCGGATATTTGATTTTTCCGCCCTTGCGTTTACTCTCCCACTGCTCTTCGGGGACCCTCCCCACCCCTAGTCGCCAGGGAGCGCGCGCGACAAAACGTCTCAAAAAAAGTCTTCCAGAGGACCCGAACTCCCACCCACCAGCACAGCATGCTGAACCGCTAGACCACTCAACCAAAGTTACTCCAAAACTTTTTATTCGTGATGACATATGTCAGATTATTAATATTATTGCACTGCGTATCGCAGGAAATTAAGCTCGCAACTCCCCGTCATTTATCTTCAACCTGAATGATTATTATATCTCAATATAATTTATAAATAAATAAACAAAACCTTTTATGTCATCATCTTAGTGATTGCAGAGTGGCGGCATCTACCGTCATATTTGCCTGGTGTGGTGTCACTTGAATCGTGTCATTTCAGTAACGACTGCAACACTGGACACATCGGTCACGGGATCTCGTCGAGCTTTAAATTGCCCAGGTAGCCATTCGACAGCAAGTAACAATGAATAGTAAGTTAGTAAATTTTGGTAAAAAATAATTTACGTCGTGCTTTCACAAAATTTATATTTTGTTATAAAGTAGTATTCCTAAACAAGAAAATTGATTGATTATTTTAACTTTTTATTTCTAAAATTTGAGTAATATTATTGTTTGATCGATAAACGTAAGTAACCAGAAATTAAGGATTGTAGCGTTTCGTTTCCTATTTACTTTTAAATAATCGTCTTTGTCTAAAAACAAAAAAATACTCTATAATTTTTAAAAAAAATTGTTTTCTTTGACAAATTATTAAGAAATAAATTAAAAATTTGAAATATGTTTTTACATAAAGTAAATATACAAATAAAAAGATACAAATAAATTGGAGTAATGCAAGCTATAAAACGTAGCGTACAATGGTATCAAGTTCGTATGTTTAACTGTGTGCTTAAATTTCTAATACTGCAATGGCATAATGTGTTAACGCGTTAGATTACAAATTGCAGATTTTTCAGAAACTGCGGGTTCGAATCCGTTACAATTCTTCATGACGTTTTTTTATTCGGGACATTCTCGCACGTGCCCCTGGAGGGCAATGGTAACAGCGGGTTCTTTTAACAAATTAAATACAATAAACGGTAATAATATTTCTTGTAGCTGCAATAATTCCATTCGAAAGAGCAAGTTTCGATTTTCGAAGCGACCAATCGGAGATGAGAAAATGAAAACGCCACTGAGGGCGCTGCAGCGGGTGATACATTTTTCGAATCATTGAAGAGCATTTTCGAGAATAGTCGCTCTGCGGGCAGTTGAGAAGAAATAAACCCCCAGTATCCAATGAGAAGCCGACGAAGCAACAAATTTACCGTCGTTCGTCGAATGTTGATTTACCAGAGGTTTTATTTACTTTAGTACTACCTTTTATGTCTTATTTGTTATTAATTTTATTTTTAGTGAAAAAGTTTTTGATGGATTTTCTTTTCAGTTGAAACTTTTACCGTTTTCCACCAGACCGCGCAACGTTCTATGCGCTAAAATTTGAAAGTGAAAATAATTTATTTACGAGGAACCACAACTCTGAGAGGAGTACTGGCACCTGAATAACATTGAGTAAGGTAAAAAGAAGCTGATTTTGCTAAAAAATCTGCGAAAAAACAGATTTTGTTTATTATCCAAAAAGTGGAAAAAACAACATATATGCTCTCGTATTACATTATTAGAGACCTCTGATTAGTTTTTTCCACGATTGCAGTGAAATTTCTGCTTAAAACCGCGAATTTTCATTATTTTCAGTGCAAAATTTGAGTTAGAAAATAATTTTTTTCTCCAAAACGGTGACACAGCGAGCAAAACTACGACTTGGGTGGTAATCAGGAAGGTAATGTGCATCCGATTATGTAAAAAAAACGGCACAAAATTTTTTGAAGATTTTTGAAAAAACGGTAAGGGGTTAGCCTTGGTGTTTTTTCAAAAAATGGCCAAAAAATTAGGTGCCGTTTTTTTTGCATATTCCGATTCGTTTCGATCTACTGAGTTGATTTAACATGTTTTTTTCGTGATCTGAGCGTTAATTTTAACCCAAAAAAATTATTTTAACTTTTTTAGTGTTGTTCGCCCGCGCCATCTCGCGAGAATTATCATCAACGTGTTAATGGCGGATGTGATTGGCGTCGACAAATTCGCTTCATTTTTCGAGGAACCACAACTCTGCGAGGAGTACTGGCACCTGAAAAACATTCGGTAAGGTAAAATGAAGCTGAATTTGCGAAAAAATCTGCGAAAAAACAGATTTTGTTTACTACCAAAAAAGTGAAAAAAACAACATATATGCTCTCGTATTAGATTATTAGAGTCTTCTAATTAGTTTTTTCCATAATTTCAGTGAAATTTCTGCTTAAAACCGCGGATTTTCATTATTTTCAGTGTAAAATTTAAGATTGAAAATAATTTTTTTCTCCAAAACGGGGGCACTGAGAGCAAAACTACGACTTGGGTGATATTCAGAAAGGTAATGTGCATCCGATTATGTAAAAAAATTAGCATCTAAATTTTTGACCATTTTTTGAAAAAACGGTAAGGGGTTAGCCTTGGTGTTTTTTCAAAAATCTTCAAAAAATTTTGTGCCGTTTTTTTTGCATATTCCGATTCGTTTCGATCTACTGAGTTGATTTATTACGTTTTTTTCGTGATCTGAGCGTTAATTTTGCCCCAAAAAATTATTTTAACTTTTTTAGTGTTGGTCGCCCGCGCCATCTCGCGAGAATTACAGTCAACGTGTTAATGGCGGGTGTAGTCGACGTCGACAAATTAGCTTCATTGTCATGCGTTCTTCAGCTTTGTGACCATATTCTAGTGTATCTCTCTCCGAAATCACTGTGGTTGTTTGATTTCAAATCGAACTCGGCGTATTCAACCCTGCCATCCCCCTTGAGAAGAGATGTAGCTGTTTTTGAATCCAGTGGTCGAATCCTCAACAGGTAAGATTCCCAGTTTTGTTTAATTTTTGTGACACTGTTTGTAATTTTTTTTATTTTGTTGCTATCAATTAAAGGAACGAAAATTTAACAAAATTGCGTTAAAATTGTCTTATTTAGAGCCAAATTGTAGCAAAGAAAAAACAAAAGGTAAAGTCCACTGGGGGGATTTGAACCGCCGACCTCAGCCTCGGAGATATAAAAGCGGTTTTTTGCTATTGAAACTCCGTGTCCTCCGTGGCGTAAGTGGGAAGTCGTCTGAGGAGAATGGGCAACTTGCTCCCGCCTGAGGGCGCCG
>JAQIWS010000494.1:0-20732 GCA_034696085.1 Stigmatogaster subterranea | reverse complement strand
AAAAATTGCTATCGATGTTTAAAAATTGCTATCGATGTTTAAAAATTGCAGCATCAGCGCGTCACGTTGCATCCATTTACACGAGATTGGTTCTGTATTTAGACTGTTTCATCACCAGATTCCTACGAGCCAATGAGAAGTCGGAAAATTGCATTTTATGACGTAGTCGTGACTTGGTGAAGTACGACTGAAGTATGCAGAAAGCAAAATTGTTAGCTACTGGGTCCATGTGGCAGATATCGTTTTTACTCAATGCGCTGATAATTTGCTGAGAGAAGTATCAGTTTTTAACGTATCTTATTGCGAAGTAACGGGATGAGTAGCGAACCTTGTAGTCAATCGTAAGTTCGAGTATTTCGTTAAAATTATGAAATTACAGTAATTTAAAAGTAATTTACTCGTGATCTTGAATTTATAGTAGATTTGTCGATATTTCCTTATTATTGTGATAAAATCTGCACCTTTTTCCTGCTTTGATATTGTATTTTAATCTGATTATAATAAACAATTACTGTTCTACTTTGATAAACTCAAAAGCAAACTTACCGCGTAATTTTCGTTGTTTATTATCAATTATTAAATGATGTAAATATATTTGAACTATTATTCAACAGATCACGATCATTTGCCGAACATTGCATTGAGGATGTGGTTCAACGGCGGCGAAATTCTAGTGATCTTTACTGGTGCCTCAGACAGATTCATCCAACAGTGTTCAAATATCATAATACACAGACAGGAAAACAAATAAAAGAATCGGTGTATAATAGTCCCAGAGTGCAATATACAATCTCACAAGTATGTTCAAAGCACTTTACAATTAATTCTTTTACAACGCTGTGTAAAATTCATTAAATTTATTTCAGATCGCAGAAGAAAATGGTGAAAAAAGAAGTGTTATCGAAGCGAAAGCAAAAGAAATATTGGATGAGATGGGTCACAATTTTATCATGCAGTCCGTGCGGGGATTTGGATTTGTTTTATCTAAACTAATGCGACAACTTTTTACTAATATATACGTCAATCGTGATGGCATAGAAAAGGTTCTTTTTTTTCACTCTCTAAAGAAATTTTTTGTGACGTCATTATGATGATGTTGTGATTCCTTGCTAATTTAGATTCGTGCAATTGCAAATGAGTATCCTGTTGTGTACATGCCCACTCACAGAAGTTACGTGGATTTTCTTTTACTGTCGTACATTTGTTTCACCTATGGGCTTCCTGTTCCCGTTATTGCTGCAGGATTAGGTAGTTAAATGCCATAAATTTACAAATGAATTAATATTTTTGATTATATATTTTATTTTATTTTGTGTAAAGTTTGCAATTTGGTTTATTATTTTTTAAATGAAATTATCTGTCTAGCAATTATTAAATTTTGAAAGCACCGTATTCATACTGTCAAACAAAAATATACAGTAGTGAAAAATTGTTAAACCATTAAATCAAGGTGCAAAGTTGTATAGTAATTGCTGTATTTATAATGTAAAGCACTAATTATATTTGGTAATGACTTTATTTTTAGATTTTATGTCAATGAAAGGCATGTCAAAATTGCTGCGTAGTGCGGGCGCTTTTTTTATTCGCCGTTCATTTGGTCAAGACAGACTTTATTGGAATATTTTTTCCGAGTATGTCCAAATTCACGTACGAAATGGCTCTCCTCCTCTGGAGTTTTTTGTGGAGGGAACTCGCAGTCGAACTGCAAAATCACTAGCGCCCAAATTAGGTATGACGTAAAGAACTTTCTATTAGCGAATACAAATTATAGCGTCGTTTTCGCAGGTTTTTTGTCCAGCGTGGTGGAAACATTTTTTAAAAGTGAAATGATGGACATTGCCATTGTACCTGTTAGTATATCGTACGACCGTACGTTGGAAGAAATTTTGTACTCTTATGAACTTCTTGGTGTTCCGAAACCAAAAGAGTCTACAAAAGTAAATCGATTAAAACAACTGCACTTACGTTGCAATAATAAATATTAATTTACAACATTTAAACTTTTTAGGGATTATTTAAAGCGAGACAAATACTAGCAGAGAACTTTGGAATGATTAATTTTAACTTCAGTGAACCAATCTTGTTAAGTGATTTTTGTAAATTAAAAATGTGCAATCGAGTGCCTCATACCGGCCCGAGGTTAGTACATTGATTATTATTTATTACAGCGTATGCAAATTTGTATTATATTTCAATTTTATATTAGGTACTTATTTTGTTTAACACCAGAAGAACAAAATCTGTGTAGTCAATTAGGTTACAAAGTAGTTCGCGATCATCAGACTAACTCGGTAGTTTCTCCATTCGTCTTAATCGCGTCACTTGTGCTCACTAACTTACAAATGGGCATATCAGTGACTCCCGTCACTGAATTTGTTGAGCAACTAGTCTGGCTAAAAACTTTGCACGTATCATTCGGTGGACGTGTTAATTGGAGAGGTAAATTAATATGCATAGAAATCGCGACATTTTCCAAAAAATCATTTTACTGTAGGTGATGTTGACGTGACAACTCAACTGGCGGACTCTGTATTGATTCACAGGTCGGTTATTGAAATGAAACCAGATTCAGTTACTTCTGTTTTATCACTTCAAGTCGTCCCTGTACGTAATTTTAATGTTCTCACTTTTGTTTTTCAGTCCTACCTGTATTTCTAATGATCTAAATGTTGTATTACAGATAATTAGTAATTCACGGGTCTCAACTAAGACAATTTCTAGTATGAAAGGTTACATGTTGAGTGACATCACGTTGTCTCAAGCAGTACCTAGTATATTGCTGTCACATTACAGTAATCAACTGTTGCATGTATTTGTGCGCCCTGCACTCATTGCCATCGTCCTGACCCATTTGCATTCAGACTGTGAAAAAGGTAAAATCTGTTTGTTTAGATTTTTGTGGTTTCAATTCTACAATTTTTTTTTTTTAGAGAAATTACTGAGCAAATACAAATTTTTGGAAAATTTATTAAGTTCAGACTTTATGTTTGAGCCAGGAGAAACAAACCAAGTATAAATTCTAAAATTCCTGCTGTTATAGATCTCAAGTTGCGTTTGCTTTATGTCTATTACACAGGCATTTTCATCAACATTACTTCTTCTTGAATCATTTGGCTTTATATCTTGTCATTCAGATAACATTATTCGACTTCTGCCATCTAGCAAGAAATTCTTTACCTACTTGATTCAATTGCTTGATCCATTTTTAATTTCGTATAAGGTAATAAAATAATTTTTAATTATGAGGGCGCAAATTTTACATTTAGTCAATTTTACAGGTAGCTTGCCATGTGATTTCTTATCAAGTCCAAACTAACATTGGTACACGTTCTGCTGATGTGGTTCGTGAATCCCAATGCTGCATAGAACAATTATTGCTCAAAAAATGCATCGTTGATTACGTGTCTCTGTCATTGGATATACTTAACAACGCTGTGCGTTCTTTTCTTCATATGAAAATAATTTTAAAGAACAAAGCGTAAGTGATTTTGTAGTTGTCGTTCTTTATCTTCTACATACTACTACCATCTTGTCTTAACTTTTCAGGGGGGAGCTCGGAATCAATTCTACCTTTAGTGAGTTCGCTTGTGAATTAGGTAAGTTACATGAAATTTTCTTTTATGTAATCGATAAATGGTTGAATTTTTTTCTTTTAGATGAATTAACTTGGCTTCCAGCAAATTGCATTAAAGACAACATTGTTTGCGTGGGTGTAACTTCCAAATTGTAATATATATGTGTGAGTAAATTATTAAATTTTTTTTTGACCAAATGTTAAGCTCGTTTGAAATTATTTAAAAAGGTAAAGTAATCTTAAACCTTTGAAATACTTTTATTCAAATGTAAGAAGCAGTGGATTTCACATATCTACAAACAGTCCCAAGTATTTTACACTTATTCACTCCAACATGGAAAAAAGAATTACTTATAAACTGACTGTGCACTGACTAATTCTACAACTGTGCACTGCAAATTTCATGAGAGCAACGCAAATTCCAGTGAAAGCACTGTAATCATGACATGTAATCTGTAATAAACTTGGGACAAGAACATCAGTATAATAAGATATTGGCCTTGACAATTAGAAATATTATAATAATAAATCAATCACCTGAACAATAATATCCGTCTTTCGAAAAACCAATTTCAAGCACCTGATCCAATTACATATTTTGAGCTGGTTTCACATTGGAGAATTTCGCATTTTTAATAGTGGACAGGCAAATTGCTTATACTACTGATTTACACAAACACTTAAGAATGACGATCCAAAGTTTTGAAAGATAATAAATTCAACTGGACTGTATAGTAGCAGCAACATGATTGCTAGAATGTTACAAACTAGATATTTCTTTTCTTTCCAATTTTTTTTTTTTAACAATTCAAAAAAAGTAGAATTTGGAGCAGTATAAAGTATATTATTTCAAACGACAACAGTGAATTTTTTTTCTTTTTAAGAAAATACTAGCGCATAAAGCGAATACAAGTTACAGAAGAGGCTGACAGTACACTAAGATATAGAATAGAGATTATTTGTCAATTAAATCACAGTTGTGAATTCTCCGGCTCTTCAAGCAATATAAACCAAATCATATTTATTTCCCACATTTCACGGCTAAGCTGCCATATTCCCACTTAGTACACAGCACGTCTAATAAATGATTGTGAATGTTTATACACTACAATGTCTTAAGCAGAGATTCCAAATATATTGCACACAAGTTACACAACTTGAGAAATTCTACGAGATTACTACAAGATATTGTGTGTAGTAGTTTGAAAATGTATTGTATTAAGTCAGCTTAAAAAAAGTGGCAACATGACCGTTATAACAAAAGGGGCAATATCAGATCTATTTTATGATCTCGCATTGCTGAAAGTACGTTTGTATATTTTAATACAATTCAGGATTTAAAAAACATTACACCTATTCAACAATACGCTAATGTAGTTTAATACCAACAAGATTCTCTTGCTATAACGATTAAGCTTTACTTCTATTACAATCGTGCTCTTTACATAGGTAAAAGTGCGAGTATTAATACAGAAACGGTAGAAATGGCTTTAAGAAAACGAAATCAAAGTACCGGTATGAAAAAAATTTGGTGTTAAAGAAGGATAGGTTACTAGAGCAGCGAGAATGAGGATGGACAATGTGATGACGTCTAAGCTGCTGCTGGCCAGTTGAGTCCAATTTCATTATTTTTTGTTTTCTATGTTATTTTATGGTTGGTATCCTCGAATATTCAAATTGGAACAAAACCGTAGCTCGTTTGTCTCTCCTTGTTTTATCTTCTTACTGTTCTTTGGCCTTTTTCCCAATTGGTACTTTCGCTTTGATTCTATAAATGACACATGTAATTAAATTTCAATTCAGTAAGAGCCGCGAGATAAGAGCTTACTTCGACATAATGTCGTTCACTTGAGTGTGAACGATTCCCAAATAGTGGTCAATTTGGGTTTTGTTTGTTTCATAGACCTTCGGCAAAGTGAAAATCGCAACCCACACTAAAGAATATGACAGTATACGTTACTAATCGCACTTATAATTTAGACCATTATGCATACCTAAAATAAGGAGGGTCATGCCATTGAACCAAGCGCCAACGTAGGTTAAACACCACATCATCACTCCAAACTGAAAAAATAGTCGATTAAATGTTATCAAAAATCTCGCTAACTAAAAATTACCTTAATCGAATCCACCAAATCTTCCACCAATATAAGTCTGCGAAGCTCATGAGCCACTGCATTCAAGTGAACCACCACAGACTGAGTGATTTCTTGAATTTGTTCGTTCGAAATAACCAGATCTTGTTCCAAGTATTGTCTAAAGAAAATAATAACAAAATTAACAAAAAAAAATTGCTGAGTAAAAATGGAAACCAATTTAATTACTTGAATGGATGTCCTTCATTTGATTTTTGTACGGCGGCCAAAACATTTTTGTAGATTCGGAAAGTAAGGGTTACAGCCAAAACCGCCAACGTCAGGTAAGCAACGACGGATATCAACGAAAAATACGTCAGCGAAAGCAACACCAGCAAAACTCCACCAAAAACGAGACCAGTCTTCTTCGGATCGCGCCAGTACACTAAATCCACAACTGCAAATCAAAAAATGCACATTCAAACACGAATCAATTTACGCGTAAACTTCAGCGATGAAATAAAACTGCTTTTTCATTACAAAAATCCAATTACTGGCCGCCTTCGCGCACTCGCAAAATTAAAAAGCGCGTGTTCTAAACCCGGAATAATCACCCTCAATTATTAACAAAATGCCAAATCAGTCTAACAAAATCCTGTTCAACGTAGTAATCTCATCAAGCTGTAAACTGACGTGTTTACTTTTTACTTAAAATAACGCAATTTACCGCAACTTTACAAAATACTATGCACAGAGATTCTCCTAACAGAGAATCGCTGCAGAAATCGATTTTTCATGGCGGAACGACCGAGCTGCATTTCACAGGTAGTGAAGTGGTGGCGGCTGGCCAAAACTAAACATTCGATCTTTGTGTCGCAGAATGCGTTCTATCACATTAAAAGGTCTCGTTATTTATTACACTGAGGGCGGAAAACACTAGCACTGCGGAACAAATTATTACATAATATAGGGCAGTGTCGTGAGTGACTAATTTTGCTCACCGGACAAAATGAACGCCTACAAGTCCGCGAGTCAAAATTCAAACTCGCAAAACTGAAGCCATCACAACGCCTATTTAATTTACCAGTCACATTAAATTTTATTCAAGCACAGTCAAGGCCGACATATTACGCAACATTACGTATCGCTATTGTGATTACTAGCTTTGGCATCTCAATCGGGTTTGGTCTTAACAGACCTAAAATACTTTAAGAAAATGAACTGATCGATCATTATTCTTACGAAAAATTAGGTCAGGGAAATATATATTTATAAAATCACCTACCATACGGAGATAAATTATCTTACCTGGTGCCCAATTTATGCCTCCCATATTTAGACAAAAGTATAATTTTACGATAACAATCCGTGTATAATCCTTCTACAATTTTACCATCGTTCCTCGCCAATTAATTGTAAACGTGCGGTGACAATTTTAAAGAGGAAAAGAAGGAAAAGCTACAGCAAATGGAGGACTGCGGGGTCCTCCCTATAAATAGATATCCAGTCAGCAAGCACGCTCAGTTTTAAGCTGATCTCGTTCTACCAAAACTCCTTTTGTCGAAGCAAGAAAAACTTAGACCGAGACCAAGAATGCCTGCTGAACGGATGCCAAACTTTGCAATCACCATTTTTATTACTGTCGTTTTTCGATATAATTTTTGTTCATCGCCGTGTTAAAAAGTTCAGAGGAAAATTTGAGTACACTAATCCTCAAAATTAAATGTAGTTTTTTTGTTTTCCAATTAACGAGCACAACTCGTAAATCTAAGGTAAGTTTATGAGAGTATAATTTACGCGCAGTTTCTGCCTTCTACCGTCGCGATCAAAATCAACTCAACCAAATTCTGCATTTTTAAATGTTTAAGTATATTGCAGTTTTATTTAACTTAAAGATAAAAAAAATAAAACTGCTAACGTAAGTTACACGCATCGTAGCGAGTCTCTACTAATAATGTTCTGCGCATGTTCTTTTGTTAACGTTGAACATCTGTGTCATTTACCTCATTTTTCATTTTGTAAATAAAATAAAAAGTTTAAAAAAAAAAATTGGATCGAGAAACAGGCGTAGTCCGTATTGAATATACGGTTCGGTTGCTTGGATACTTGTCTTGCATCGAAAACATTACTTTTCTATTGAGTAATTTTGTCATTGAGGAAATTTTAAAATCTACTTAATGACAAATTTGTCGCAGATTATTTTTTTTATCTTTCGTTATTGCACAACTATTATTTCATAATATTTACACGCCTTGCTGGTTATTGTTGAAAATTAATAATTTTCATTAATAAGGCAGCATCAACTTACCCCTGGGATCAAGGTTTTGCGGATTAAACCATGCACCTGGAAAGATATTGAAGCATGGTCAATTTGAAGGATTCATTCTAAATAAGTCAAGATAATTCAGGCTTAATAGCAAAGCTCGTTACGAATCCAACATAATGGTTGACGAGACGTCAAACAAGTCCAACACCACGAAAATGAGAGCACACAACCAAACACAACCGTGTAAGAAAATGATCCGCAGCAAAACAAAAATCAACCAAACACCGAAAAAGAAATAAAAGGAAACCAGCAAGCACACAATTCTTTGATTTTAGCTGTCACTCAAGCACGCATTAACCGAAATTAAATATTTTACAAACATACACGAGCGGGATTCTTTGTTATCACATTGGCGCGAATTAGCTTCAAATGTTGCGTCTGCAGCCATGTTCTCTCCCAATCCTTTTCCTCAACCTCCCCACCACCTGTGAGTCGAGCTAACAAAAGAGTAAGCGTGACTCTCATTGGTCTATCCTCAGGGAGGGGCACACATTACGTCATATTTCAACCAACGACAGTGCGGCTTATGAAAGCTGAGACGTGTTGCCGAGAAGCAGTCATGTTTCGATATTTGTTCCGAATAGCGTGATTTTTCCTTCTCATTTTTCAGATGCCAGAATTTAACAATTTTAAGAGTAAAATCTAAACTACAAATCATAATCGCAGACGCAACACAAAGATCATGATTAACTAGGGTCAACTAAATCTATAAGCGGATAAAAAATTACACAACAACTTCAAATCAACCAATAGTGACGCAGCATGTACGGGCAGCTGACTCATAAACTAGCGATGTTTACATCACTCACTATACTACCTCATAGTACTTTCCCTGTCATGTCAACACTCATCCTACACACGTATTCAAGTTTTACATCTCATGCAAAAATTATTCGCACTACAGACACTGCGCACAGACAAAAATAAAAAAAAATTTAAGATAGGAATTAAATTGCGCAGCACAAAATTTTTTTAAAAAACTTGCCTCAAAACAGATAAAGTAATACTTACGAAACGGACAAGAACATTCTTCAGCTACTTCGGCAACAACTTCCTGGGCTGGTTGGGGCGAAGGGGTCTCAGAGGGAGGGGAAGTAGGGATAGACTCCATCTTGGGTGGAGCAGGAGTAGCTTTGAAAATATCTTCTACCACGGGAGCCTGTGGACAAACTGCGATGTACGGATTAGGTTTCGTATCATCTTTCTCAGAAAAATAATCCAGCCCGGAATTGTGTTGTTGTTTCGGATTAAATGAAGAAAAATCGTATTTGTCTTCTGGAATAACACTTGGTTCTGGTTCGAAATGAGAAGCCTTTTTTTCCTGTTTGGGGCTGGGCTGTGAATATTGACGTTCGTATTCGGGTTCTTCGTCAAATTTCATCGACTCGGACACTGTGGAAAGCGAGGGGGGAGCCGGCGGTGCGGATGGTGACGTTTCTTCGAAGGTGACCAAAGGCCTGTCAGTGGAATGCAATCCGGCCAAGTGAGAACCTAACCCGTAGTCTTGGTTGCCGGACGTGATGAGAAAATCATCATCTTCAGGATGGTCTTGTACTTGGTACGAATCTACTTGTTCAAAATCATCAGATTCATTACTCTGGTGGCTACCGGCATTCTTCTCTGTCTTCGCAAAATTCATAAATTCGTCTCCTAGGTCTGCCATGGTTATCTTAGATAGCCTCGAGATTAAAGATTACGTGGAGATAAGGCTGAGTGTATTATCAATTTAAACTTAAAATCGTAGACTGCGGATAAACGTAGTGCACTCGAAGTTTGGTCAGTCACGACCACGGAAGAAAGATGGCTCTTGCGACTCAGCAGATCTGAGACTAGCGTAATGACGTCATAATCCGTTGGGTTATTTTATATTGAAGGCACCTGTACGATTTTACTCAATTCAAAAAAAAATTATTTTTTTTTTCTAATCGGAGACATGGTTGCATAACGGACGGGATTAAATTTTGTAGCCCACGTTTGCCAAATTTTTGAACAAGCTATTCTAAATTACTAAAGGTAATTTGCTAGTGTCAGTCGATTTATGCTTGTTGTCATCGGCAGATGGCGTAAGTTTACAGCAATGGACGATTCGAGTCATGTGGGCATTATAAACAGCCGCAATTTTAAGAATTAACTATTTCTAGTTATCGCGTGTCATTCTCACTAGTAAGAAATTTTTTATTTGTTTCGGACCTGCAGATATTTCAACTACGGAAAGAAAAATTCCACCTTTCCTCCCAGAAAATTCAATCAAAATTTTAGTTCCGTCCCTCCTTTATTTTTGGATATTGAGCTAAAATTAGTGGTAATTGCGTTAGAGGGGGAGACATGATTTATTTTAGCTCTACGTGTTTTTAACTTCCTTCTCTATGACTCATTTCATTTTTCTCTGCAGATCCTGCGTGCGGGACGTGGAATAGAGTAGCGCAATCATCGTGTACTCGTCAGTTCTGTTTAAAGAAAGCTTATTATCAACTTAATACCATATTTCGTTCATTCCGCCAATCCAGGGGTCCACAATTTACCAACATTTTCAGGCATGTATAAGCCCATTCATTTTCGCCCAATAGTCCCAAAACGTACGTTTAGAATTGTGAAACAACCAGAGAAACTTTTTTATTTTTTGTTAGTTATTCTTTAATAATTTTTTTTCGGTAAGAATATACAAATTTTAGTATTTTAAACCGAATGCACAGTATATTTTTAGATGTTTTTTGAGATGTAAAAACGGTATAGAATAACCGTGACCTGAACTTTGGTTTGAAGATACTGTAAAGAAAAATCTTTTGGAAATTTAAGAAATTGACCTTTACATGATCGATCATTTTCAACCGGAATAAACCAACAGGATCTAAATGCGCAAAAGTTGCTACACAATTTTTTTTTTGTTCATAATTATTTCAAAATCATAATCAATAAAACTGTATCGACAATGACGTCTTTCAGTATCTAGAACTCCAAAAGAAAGAAAAAACCGACAGTGGAAAAAAACTCAGATTGTGTGTAATATTTACCGATTACGCACAAAAAATCAACTTGATTAAAAAAAAAAGTGAATGAAGTCACGCCACTATCGAGCGCTAAAATACGTAATAGTTAATTTATCAATAGGGTTATGTTGCTTTGCAATTCACGTGAATATCAACCTGGCCTCCGATTGATATCAAGGTCAAGCGATTGCCGTGGTCCGTCGTCCACTTGGCTATCTCGCGGTTTTGAGAGTCATAACTGATTGGAGGAATTTATGAGAGCCCACGGTGCAAGAGCAAATAGCTTAAGTCTAAGTAATGTGATTTCTGTATGGAATGTAACCAGTTACAACAGAGGGCAAATCACTCGGCTCGTTGCTTAGCACACAATTAAACGTCAATTTGACGGCAGGCGCGCGATAGAGCACAGTTTTTGACTGGTTGGGATTGGTTTCCTTGGTTTAAAGCCCTTATGTGTTAGTTGATTAAGCTGATTAACTCGCCACTTCCTGTATGCTATGATCGACAGTGAATAGAAAGATGAAACTGCTGTGACCACATCTCGACCGGCCATGACACAGAAAGCAAAGCAACGCATACCGAACGGCGTTCACATTGGACTTCACCTTGACGGGAAGAATGCCAAGAATAATTATTCACAACACCCGGTAAATGATTTCTTCTTTACGGTTAGAATTTTTTTAATTAGAAAAATATATAATGGTATAAAGCGTGGTTTTTCTCGTTTTCACCTGGCCACGTGCCTGTCGAACGGGTAAGGTGATGAAAATGGCGACGAGAATGAATCACAGGCACTGATTAGGCTTACGCATAAATATTTGCGGTATTCAGCGACAGCGTTTGCGCCGTTTCCGTTCATTTTCCGTGAATTCGAGCCTGGCGAAAACCGGAGTTATAATCTAGATTCACCTGCTTCTACACTTTTTATTAAATGCGATATTTTAGCAGCATAGTTTAAATATACACACTCAAAAAACAGGTGGCTTCGAAGCAGAAAAAGCCTGTACCCTTTTGTTATCAAACGCAATTTCCTCCCATTTTGTTTCATTGATTGCAGCAGTAAATATTACACAGGACATTAAATGTAGCACGTAAGTTTAACGTGTGACCTTTCGTAGCATTAAAATAATTAAATATAAAAGTTAAAAGTGGTTGTAAATCATGTTTTAGGTAGACCCAGTGGATAACGTGATTATGATGGGAGGAATCGATTAGGGAGAGTAACAGTGAATGGATTAATGATCGTTACCTTTAGCTAAAATTGCTCTAAACGTGGCAGGATTGTACAATTGCTATATTTTTATTTGTAATTTTTACTTTGCAAAAGATTTTAACCAGTAAAAATTTAACGCAGCATGTGACTATAATTTAAACCGTTAATTTGTAATTTTGAACGACTGCTGGCATTACACGAGGACATAAATAAAATATTTAGAAGGGCGGGCATAATCATCACGAAGGCATCTGGCAGGAAACGACATTAGAAATGATATTTAAAATTTACTCGGGAGAAAAAAGGGCGCGTAATTGCGATAGTGCAGACTAGAAGCTAAGGGAAAAGCGTAACTTATGTAATTTGCCCCCATTTTATTTCATTTGTTCGTTTTGTTACTGCCATTGTCAATGAACACAAAGGATCCGAAAAATATTCATAGACACGCAAATTACTTTGCGCGGTTGCTTGGAAAAGAAGAACTACTTTTAGTTTCGTTCTGGTAGCGTCTGCTGCATCTGGTTTTGGATTTCTTACTGACGCACATAAAATGGCGGCTATGTTACCGGCTTCTGAAAAGCTCCGTGTTGATTGAATCTGCCCTTTCTGCAATATTGGATCGCTGAAATTTGAGTCTATAGCTTCCAATTTCAATCGTGTAGAAAAACTACATCGCGAAGGAGCAGAATTGATTATACACAAGAAATTATTCCGCTTGAAGTTTTATTTTTGCATCAATGAGTGACGGTAATAATTTTTACTTAAGCGATTAACTTTTTCGAGCATTTAAAATCTGTGAATGTATCGAAAAAGTTTGCCGACTAATTAAAAAAAAACTGATTATTTAATCAGTAGTATAAGATTATCTTAAATTTAATACTGAGGTTGAATTTGCTTTTATAAGATCAGCAAATGCACAAATTTTTTGTCGTGATTCGTGGTGATGCAATTGCTATGATAAGCTTTGTCCCTTTTGTCGTAGGACTAAAATGCCGGACTGCAACTCTGTACATGATAGGCCTAATTCCAGACGTAAAACCCGACGTACAGTTAACAAAACGGAAAGATGAACGGAAATGGGTGTGTGTTTGCAATGTAATAATTTAGTCATGCATTGCTTATATTTGTTATATGCGCGCTTGTCAAACTTTTCGCGGAGTTGTGGTTAAATTATTAATTCGAATTATTTACATAAGTTGACCCAAAGTTTGTTTTACATTATACTTATATTTTAATAGGTGTCGGGTGATAAAAACCACGTATCACAAGAAAAGAAAACTCATGATATAGAAGAGCCATCATTTTTTTTGGCTCTAGTTACTTATCTGAGTTACGGCATTTTATTTGTGTTTGGTTACTTGCGTGATTTTCTGCGAAAAATCGGTTTAGAAGAACAGAAAGCCGTAGAAGAAATCGGACGGGAGGTTTGTTTGATTTTGTTAACGATGAGGAAGTTAAAATTAATTTTTTTTGGCGTTAGGGTTTTGTACCTGTATTTTCCACTTTTGAGAGTTTTTACGCACGTAATGTTTTCCGAAGAGCACTGGAATGCGCAAACCGTCCAATTTGTAGCAATCCTGGAGTAGAGATCACAATGATGTGCCGCGAGACGCCGGACTATGGTTGGACTTTTAGGTTTGTATCAAATGATTGTGATTTATTGCTTTTATCTAATTTATCTTGTATTTAATTTCATAGATTAACGGGCCAGAAAGTTCGGTTACTCAATATGGCTTCATACAATTATTTGGGCTTTGCCGAAAACAAAGGCACGTGTGCTGACGCTGCGGCAGTTGCGACGACAAAGTATGGTCTAGGAATTTGCAGCAGTCGCCAGGAATTAGGTTGGAAAAATTAAAAGGTCAAATTGGAGTGAATTGTTGAAGCAAAGTGCATCTTGAACAGGAACCATGGACATTCATTGTGAATTGGAGAAGTTAACAGCCCGTTTTATCGGTGTCGATGAGTGCGTCACATTTGGAATGGGATTTGCAACCAATTCCATGAACATTCCCGCACTTGTTGGCAAGGGCTGTTTGATTCTGAGCGATGAATTGAACCATGCATCTCTAATATTAGGCTGCAAATTGTCTGGAGCAGTTGTACGGACGTTCAAACACAATAGTAAAAAAAAAAAAATTCAATGTTTTTGTGGAATGCAGCCTGAAATGGTGGAATTTATTTGCGTTAGACATGAAACATTTAGAAGAACGTTTAATGGACGCTGTTTTATATGGTCAACCGCGTACTCATCGCCCATGGAGGAAAATTTTGATCGTTGTGGAAGGAGTTTATAGGTTAAAATATTACAGCAAAAGTTCTTTCTAAAAGAAATAAAATTCATTGTTTTGCTTTAATTTATACAGCATGGAAGGCACAGTCGTCCCTCTTCCAGAAGTACTTTACCTGAAAAAGAAGTACAAAGCGTATCTCTACTTGGACGAAGCTCACAGTATTGGTTCCATGGGACCAAACGGACGCGGTGTCGTCGATTATTTCGGCTGTGATCCACGAGACATAGATATAATGATGGGTACTTTCACCAAAAGTTTTGGAGCGTCTGGAGGCTACCTTGGTGGCACTAAAGTAAGAACTTAAGTATTACAATATTAGCCGATCAAATTTAACTGTTTTTTAAATATTGCAGAAATTGGTGAATTACATTCGCGTAAAGTCGCATAGTATGTGTTATGCCTCGAGTATGTCGGCTCCTGTTGCTCAGCAGATTCTTAGTTCAATGAGGATTCTCATGGGTGAAGATGGTACCTGTGAAGGTAAATTCTTTGTCAATATATATTTTTATCAGGTAAACTGAAAATGAAATGATCAATGATTAAGTTGATTGTAGTTCTATTATGTTCGTTGATAAAGAAAAATTTAATTTTTAACTCAATCAGTTCGATTATATTGCTGAATTTTCTTTGCAGGTCAAAAACGGATTCAACAGTTAGCTAGGAATACTCGCTTTTTCCGCCAGAGGTTAAAAGAAATGGGATTTATTGTGTATGGTCACGACGACTCGCCTGTAGTTCCGCTTCTCTTATATCTACCTGCGAAAATTTTGTAAGTTGTTGCCAATAACTGTCATTAGCGTAACTGTCAACTGTCAATTTTTTTTTAGAGCATTTATGCGAGAAATAACCCATAGAGGTATAGCGGCTATAGGTGTTGCATTCCCCGCTTGTCATTTGCTGAAAGGACGCGCTAGATTTTGCTTATCTGCTGCGCACACGAGAGAAATGTTAGAAAAGGTAATAATTTTGCTTGCAGCAATATTTCTCATGCTTTTAAATTTTATTTTAAACACTATTTTCTCCTGCAGACTTTAGCTAGTCTCGACGAAGTTGGTGACTTATTGAATTTGAAATACTCCAGTCCATTAACTTCTAGCAAGATCTCTCGATACGAATGACGTATCCAACGAACTTAGCAACGGGAACATAAAAGAAAAAAAAGCTTCAATTTTCAAGAATTATTCAATTTCTCGTGTGCAAAAAAATTAATATTACGTATTGGGGGAATTGGGGAGGGGGGTTAGGTTAATTTGTGTGAATCAGAGGAGAGGAGAAAGAGCGACACTTGTTGATGGAACCATCTTACTCAGGATGGGTCCTTACGCACTTATCATTTTGTGTGATGCGTGCATGTGCACTCTTGTCACGTTTGAATGGCGCGTGCGTACGCGTGTTATATCACGTCTGAAAGATGTTAGTGTTTATCATTCTTTTTGTGAATGGCCCTTTTATACAGTGGCCAAAGCGATTTTCATACAAAGAATTTTTAGAAATAACCTTTGACACTGTCGACAGTCTTAGTAAATTTTTTTAAAAATATGACGACAAGTAAAAATAGTTATAATAATAAAATCAACATTGTAAGCAGTTAAATTAGTTACTTAATAAATTTGGCATTTGTGAAGGAACGAAGGTTCATGCATAAATCGAAACTCGCCTCCATCATTAATTTTGATTTTACTTGGTAATTTGGTACGAAATATCACTTGATTGATTACCTAATTTATTCCATTCAGAAAAAAATGAACCGCACTTTTTTTTCGATAAATTCTAACTTTGATTTGGAGAGTGAGATAATGTAAGCTTCACTGTCGTTTTCAATAAACTTAGCTTAGTAAAATGTGTTGTTTTAAATTTATTTTTTAATAATTTTCAGTCCGTAGAACTTCAAATTAATTAACTTTTTACAATTTCTTCAATGCAGTTTTGGAAATATTTAAAGTACCGTGTTAAAAAATAGATTCATCCCTCGATACTAATAATGTGTTTTTTACTTGGCAAACTGCTGTGAATAAATTTTAAAATGTTCTAAATTTGCAAATTTGGGTCACTGTAAATGGCATGTACAGTAAAAGAATATCACGGAAAGCTTCCCGCAATATTGTGCTGTCATTATTTGAATTTTTAACACATAGATGGCGGTAGAAGTAACTTACTCATCTGCACGCGCCTTTTGCAAATAATGACGTCACGATTAGTTGGTTTTTACCTAATGTTTAGCAGGTTGGTTCCTCGTAGTGGCTTAGCGTTGCCTGTAACTAGCGGCAAATTTGATTGGTTGTGGCTTACGTCAGTAGACCATCCTGCCAATCGGGAATTTTTCTGGAAAAGAATGAATTCCAAACACCACCCGATGTTGGGGACGAATATCATGAGTGTGTTATGAGATATCATTGAAGCACAACACCTCAATTAAACTACGGAATGGTTACTCATCTGAGAGAAACAAATGATGTCCATGCGGCTGACGTCAAACGACAACTGCAGAATGGACTCAAATTACATTCTAACGGTTACCATCCAAGGAATGGCTTTGAGTCCCCAGAGGTGAGTGTAGAGTTGGGGGGAAAAGATAAGGAGCTTTAGTGAGATATTTTGGCAATTGCAAACTTTACCCTTTCTCAGAGAGGTCAAATGTGTGGTAAAAGAGCGGGTAACGACTTTGTTTAATGCTTTTCTTGTAAAAGCTGTAAAAAAAATATTGCGTTGTGAATAAGTTATTCTCTTAAATCACGTGTTAATTTTTCCGCAGCGTGGTAAAAAAAAAGTTGGTCTGAAAATTCTGGAATCTTTCCAACTTTAAATTATTTTCATGAGTAAAACGTGTAGTAGGAAACAATTCCATCACAGTTTACGACAATATCTAACGATTTTTCAATTACCTATTATTTGTGAGGTTCGTGGAAATCGCGGTTGCTATAGAAACAGAGAACAAATGTGTGAACTGTTGGAAAACTTCTCCTTGATCTTGATTCAGAGTCATGGCTTTGAAAAGATGAAAAGAATTTAAGGTCAGGTTTAGAATGATTGGGTTACGGGTTACTTCCAGGCCATAATTTTTTTTCTTTTTAACTTGTTGTGACTTTAAACAACCACAAAGAGTTTAGGTTTCAAAGGAACTTTGGAATTCTTACATTAAAGAATTTGTGTAATAAAAATGGAGCGACGTAGCGATCAAGTAGCTAAATAAAATCTGATTGACTTTAATAAATTTATTATTATTTGAGACATTTTAGCGATTTAAGAGTTAAGTTCCTATTGTAGAATGCCCTTGAAGATTTGGCTGTGTAAACAGTTCGCTTGCTCGATTTCCCGTGTAATAAACTTCCTACTGATATCCAAGAAATGTGAGCTGTTCTGTCACGAGTTGTGATGCAAAAGGAGACGGATGTTTCGTTAAGAATTATTTTTATCGTTATCAATTTTGGGTAATTAAAAATTAGAATATTCTAAAAAAAATCTGACAATTTTTCATTGTTTTGCAGAAATTATCGGCTTATGAGCAGAGGGTAGATTCTCAGGTGTCTGAATCGTATGAGGAACCATCCCTACTAATAGCAATATCGACGTACTTAGGTTACGCTGTGTTGGTTTTATTCGGATATTTGCAAGACGCGCTCGTTAAATTGAAATTAAGATGCGTGCAATGTGCGACGGAAAAGGGCCACGAGGTAAATTACCACAGAATTTAAACTATAGAAACAAAGTAAAAGTTCAGAAATTGATTATATTTATTTCTGATTATTTTTCGTTAATTTATCCAGCGAATTTTTAAGTGTCTTAGTTTTACATATAGTTGCTTTATTTATTGCAGTTTTCTATTAATTAGAACGGTACAAATTTATTAATGCGTTAAGGGCTTAAGTCAAGTACATAAATTTGCAATTAGTCAACGGATATTTTGATTCAGAGTTTTAATTGATCTTGGTAGGGTTTTGTTCCGCTTTACCAAAACTTTGAGAGTTTCTACACGCGAAATGTCTACCGAAGAATACGCGATTGTTGGAATCGACCTATTTGTAGTGTTCCAGGAGCTGAAATTACGCTCCTGGATCGCGAGTCTTCTGATTACGGGTGGAACTTTAAGTAAACTGAGATAAGATTACTAATTGGGTAAATATTATCTTAATTTTTTTTTAACTAAAAGGTTCACAGGAAAGAAAATTCAACTTTTGAACATGGCATCGTACAATTATTTGGGATTTGCTGAGAGCAGTGGTCCATGCGCAGATACCGTTGAATCTGCTATTAAAAATTTTGGCGTAGGCGTTTGCAGTACGCGACAAGAATTAGGTATTGAGGACAAATTGCCAAATAGAAAATTAAAAGTTTGAAAGTATTTTCTTTTATATTCCAGGTAATTTATCGATATTGGATGATTTAGAAAACCTTACAGCTCGTTTTCTTGGCGTGGAGGATTGTATTACTTTTGGAATGGGTTTTGCGACCAATTCGACGACTATTCCCTCGCTTGTAGGCAAAGATTGCTTAATTCTGAGTGACGAACTTAATCATGCGTCAGTTATCTTGGGCTGTCGGCTATCTGGCGCAAACATTCGATCCTTTAAACATAACGGTAAATAAGCTTCATTTTAAAAAAAATTGAAATTATTGTTTCGGTCTTATCTTCACAGATATGGTCAATCTCGAATCAAAATTACGAAATGCTATCATCGACGGTCACCCACGTTCGCGACGACCTTGGAAGAAAATATTAATTATAGTAGAAGGAATTTATAGGTTAAAAGGCAGCAATAAAAACACAAACCTAAACTCGACTCGTACTAATTTACTTTTATTAATCGCCACGTTTGCAGCATGGAAGGATCAATTATTTGCTTACCCGAACTTATTCGTCTTAAGAAGAAGTACAAATCATATTTATATCTAGACGAAGCTCACAGTATTGGAGCAATGGGTGCTACTGGTCGTGGAGTCGTTGAACACTTCGGCTGCGATCCCAAAGATATCGATATCATGATGGGAACATTCACTAAAAGTTTTGGTTCTTCGGGTGGATACCTTGCTGGAAGTAGAGTGAGCATAGAAACGCAAAAATAATTTCATAAAGTATAGGTAAATTGTTATTTTTTTTAAGGAGTTAATCGATCACATTCGCAGTAGGTCTTATGCGTCATTTTATGCTTCGAGCATGGCTGCTCCTGTAGCGCAACAAATTATTTCTTCCATGAAGATTATTATGGGCCAAGATGGTACTAATGATGGTGAGTAGTTCGCGACGTAAAAGACCACTCTATTGTATGTCCTATTTTTAAAAAATTATAATTACATTTGGATTACCAGGTCAAAAAAGAATCCGGCAATTAGCACAAAATACGCGTTATTTCCGACGAAGATTAAAAGACATGGGATTTATTATTTATGGTAATGATGCTTCTCCGGTGGTGCCTTTACTTGTTTACATGCCAGCAAAAGTAGCGTACGTGTTAATAAAAAACTGCTTTTAAGGTGCCTCAATAACATACTTTGCGATAATTTACAGAGCATTCGTTCGTATTCTTACCAATTACGGCATTGCAATAGTTGGTGTGGGCTTTCCTGCAACACCGATTGTGCAAGCAAGAGCTCGATTTTGTTTGTCAGCTGCGCATACCAAGCAAATGTTAGATAAGGTATGAGTTGATATTTTGATATGAAAGTATTGTACTACAACAGTTTCTTAAAGGTCTTGGATGCTTTGGATAAAACTGGCGATGATTTGAAATTAAAGTATTCCCGTTTACCGCGTTGTTCCTCCGTTACGTCCCAGCGTAGCGATCTGGTTAATGAATAAAAAAATTACGTTTAAATTCTTACCCCAAAGAAAAACGAAACTATCTCAGGTTTCAATTTCACTTCAGTATGGTAGCTATTACAATTGGAATATACGTTCATGATGTAAATTAGTATACATTAAGATATCTGTTGATATTTATACACAAATGATCTATTTTCTTTAATAATGGTTAATGATTGCAAACCTACTGTTAGCAGTTGTCGAAAAGATAATTGAAACACTATTATGCATTTTTACAATCTATATGGGCTGCGCTGGTAAGCGAGTGTGCATTTCCTTTGCTGTCTTGTACAGTGTTGTTACATGGAATTACGTGGGGAAGTACAAGGAAGCAAAGTCAATACACATTAACGCGAATCGAAACTGCAAAAACTCGCAAAAAATATAAATTCGATCTGTTTATATAACAATCACGAAATGCAAATTTAATTGTACTGCGTTCATTTATTTCAATATAAAATGAATG
>JAQIWS010000493.1:0-20734 GCA_034696085.1 Stigmatogaster subterranea | reverse complement strand
TGAAACGCAATTTATCATTTTTTTGTCTGTTCGCAGGTGCTGGAAGTGGTAAGAAGTAATTACGACACTCTTACATTGAAGTTACAAGATTCACTCGACCAATACGAGAGGTACTCGGAAAAACCGAGAGAACTCACTTTTTTTACGCAGCTGGTAAGTAACCAAACCCATCTTTAATTTACACTAACCTGTTTACGGTAACAAATCGTGTTTACACGTCGACGTACCATAAGTCTGCGCTTTTTATTGCATTGCTCGCGAGTTAATTTGAGCGTTAATCATTTGATGTATTGCGACGTGGCTTCGCGTTTACCTCGTAATTGAAATTGCGTTTGCATCCTCTTAAAGCACCTCTTCACGTTTTTCTCGGTTGGTAATTATAAGCTCAAAACACAATCTTAACGCGTTATCAAAAGTTCAACAGTTTTAAAGCTAAAATCTAGAAAAAATTTTAATCTACACTTACAATCGCACTCGTTGATTAAAATACTGATTAATTAGCAAATATAATTCACATTGAACATTTACTCTTCTCATTGGTCTTAAACAACTCCGCTTTTAATAGTTCCATTTTATTGGTGTTGGTATTTTTTTTACGTTCCCTCGTTTTCCCTTCGCTGTTGGTCAGTAATTGAGCACTATGATTAAGTTTGTTTTCGCGAGTGGAATTCTGAGGTTCAAGTTTTATAGACAGAATTCTTGTTGTTTCTTTTCTCTGATATACTTCGCTATGATAGTAATTTCGGTTATAAAAGCTTGTTTACTTTTTCTTTCGTGGTCAGTGCACGAAGACGGGATTTATTTTTCAGTCTACATTTATCGTAACTCTAGGAAAAAAATTTTTTGTTATTAATTTTTAAATTTGGTTCTGAATCGCAACTTGCGCAGGTGCGGAGCGTTATTGCCGATTTCCGTCAAACCGCGTTGCAACAACTCCCGCACGTGCATCAGATGCTCGTGCAACCAGAAGTAGCGCCAACGTCTTGAGCGAGGATGGAAAACAAAATTTATTATATTTTTCATTTTTCTTTTTCCTTCTTTTTTTTTGTTTTTTCTTTAAACAATAATAAATGATTTCATTTCTTCCTTTTTAAAATTTTTATTTTGAGATAAGATTTCTTTAAAAAAAAAAAAAATTTGTTAAAGTGTTTCTTTCTTTGTACATCTGTCTTATTCTAACAGGGATTAACGTTTTTCTTACTTCAATATATTTTTTTGTTCTCGCTTTTTTTTAAGCGAATTTTGTACGTGATGTGATTTTGTTAACGTAAATTGGAACGGAAACAAAACAGAAAAATATTGTGTCTTGTAATCGTGTGATATTATTTCTCGATGAAATAAAAATATAAAAGTACTAAAACGAAGCGAATATTGTTGACCTTTGATGTTTTGATTAATTGATGACCTCGTTAAATGACGTACGGTTTATTTTAAGCAACGGCGACGACCCGTGTGTAATCAACTGTTAAAACCACATCACGGTTAAGTCAACGCGACTGTGATTGGAAAGAGAGCGGTGGTTACCTAGTCGTTGAAATATTTATTTCTGATCAGTTTTAAAGGTGACTTTTCTAATGGTTGAAACGTGTTTGGAATTTTTGCAACTTTTCACGTGGTCACATTTCTTAGATTATAAAACATTTTGTAGTACGGTAGATAAAAAATTCACGATATTAAAATTTTTCGTTGCTGAAAGAATTTCAATTTTGGGTCATTTTTGTTTTTGAACGACTTAATCTTCGGTTTATGTTTGCTCAATATTTTTTCTGTATTACCTTAATGTTGTTGTTTTTCAAGCGGGCAAAAATATGTTGCTTGTTTTTCTTGCACAGGTTAATTCGCTGAATATTTCACGTATGCAATCAGTGTTGAACGAACGGATTTCATTGATTTCTTTAAAGATAACAATCGAATTATAGTGACATCCGATGCGAAGAAACGCATTTTGAGGTTTCCAGTTTCCAAGGCAACGGACGTCGTCTCAGTAGGTCATTGTATTCTTTTGATGGACTTAGAGGGTTAGTTGATACGATTTATAAATTCATAAAAGACAATTTATACGAGAATTACCGCAGTTAAACTTTTTTTTTATTTGTTGTTTACTCTTCTCATGTTTATGCAATTTGGTGTTTTGCGTACGAGGCTAATAACGACGCACTTTCTTCCTTTTCAGCGAACGCTGCTTAGACGTAGGTCGTGGTATATGTAAAAAAGCTTATTATCAGTCTCGTCAAACGGATAAACGAGCTCACATTGTATTCGTACGCAATAGTGCAGTGGACGCGGAATTAGAAGTGGGAGAAGACTTCATTCGAGCGAAAGTGGCGCGCGCGGGAGAACGGAGATGGAGAGCTAAGAGTTTATCCTTTTAGCTGCGAAAGAGAGGAAATAGTCGCTCGCGCGGCAGAAGCGCGTGATATTGGTAGCAGACGGTGATGTTTGACCAGCGAGCTACAATGAACAGCTGCTCCTCCAACATGTTCGTCTACCCCTTCCCTTTCCCACTTTTCAACCTCTTTCCACCCTCGTTGTCAAAAATTCAAAACTCGCAGGTGGCTGCGAGAAAAATGTACAAATTTCACGTCCAATGTGTTTTTGTCGAACCACGAAATGAAAGAAATTCATTTTTTTCTGCTTTTTTTGCAGTTTTGTTTGGAATGACAACCGTAGCAATTTTTCTTTTCTCAACGACGAGTTTTATATACTTTTACATTTTTCCAAAAAATGTTTCGTACAAGTTTTAAAATATGCCATATATATTTGTTAATTTAATAAGTAAAGGAAATCTCATCTGGCCGGCGCGAGGTAGATTACGTTGAGTGTTCTTTTAACGCGGAACAGTTATCTTAATTGAGGCAGAGTTTTACACAATTCAGACTTAACTTTCGACTTAGATTAGATTTGCCACTTTTACACGATTACATTTCCAAAGTTTGCACAAAACTCTTACACCTAAAATAACGGTTCGGTTGCCCTTCTTTCGGGTCTCCTCACCGGATTAACAACGCCGTAATTGCTTAGCTGGTCAACTGAGCCGCCTTGGCTTCCATCTGATGTTATGCACAGTCCACTGATGACGCGTGAGCGCGTCGGAGCGCGTGTAGCGTCTCTCGCAGCCGTCCACTCGACAAACGTACGTTCTCCTTTCGCTCGCTTTAAGATGAGTTTTGCGGTGTTTGGTCAAATGATCTTTGCGACCGAAACGTTTTCTACAGACCTAAGGGTAGATGAAGTTTAAATATTTAATCACGTGATATCGACGCTTTTTACGACACGTTCAAATTTCACAGTGAATTTGATGGTGAAATAATAACGATCACTCAGGTTTAATATTTTATTCCCAAACTGTAATTTAAAGAATTAGCTATGATTTAGGTATAAAAATATGATTTGCGAACGCGAAATTACCCGCATCACTCTTATCTATACTCTATAATTTAAGTTCCCTTTGATTTACGATTTTTTCTTCTGAGTTGCGGATAAATTTTTAATGATTATTTACTTAGCATTAATGATAAAAATTGGTTAGACATTCACTTTTATCTTTATTCCATTTTCTCCCCCTCTTCTCCGTCCATCAATAAGCGTTCATTCGACGATTACTCTCTAGGGATCTAGTGACACGTTAGTCTCGTTTCCAATGACAACAGTTCTATAATTTAATTGCCTCCAATTTGACAAGCGAAATGCCATCAAATTTTTGCGACATGGGATACCCAAGATTACCGTAAATTACGCGCAAATTGAGCACATCGACCTCGAGACCAGACAAAAACCCTTTTATTACAAACCTAGAAAAACAACAATTTCACTACATTTGGTTCCATTTGTGTAAATTCCGAATAGTATTCAACTGTCGAGTGAATAGGCACTAGTGCTCGTGATTCTGACATTTAATGCCCACTCTTTACGACCGTGAGGCGAACATTCAGCGGTGGGAGCTTTATTTAATTTACGTTGGCTGGGTGGTATAGACGCGCGCCGTTGACCCATCTCCTCGTTCCTCCATCCCTTATCTCATTTGGGTGTGTAAGGGGGCGGAAAATGATTAATGAATGTTGTAAAAGCGACGCGGAAACGCGACATTATTGCGTGTCGACAACAAATGAGGATGAGAAAAATATTTTCGCTCGGTTACGTTTTTTGGGTAGCGAGGATTGACGATTAGAGGTTAGGGTGGGGATTAGTGAGATGAGAGAAGGGTTTGTATTTGAAGTCGTTCGCGCTGTTTTCACGTGGAAAATTTTACGAACGCGTTTTGGTCGTTCTAGCACCTGGTTTTAGTAAATCGCTTAATTGAATTGCGCGTTAGTGAGAGAAAAGCTGGGTTGAAATTCATCGTTTGTGTCGTCTAACTTAGATTTTGAAGGCTTTTCTTGTCGTCACTTTTTTTAGTGGTTTTCTTTTATGCTAGTTTTTTTTATGGTTTTACTTTTAGCGTGACGCAACTTTTATTTTTTAGTGGATGAAGTGATGGTTAAATGAGATTAAATAGCTCTTTAAGTGTAATGAAGCTTGTGTCACTTCTTACATCGACATTTCACTGTCAACGTAATTAAACGGAAGTTATAATTAATTTAATCGTTAACCGAAAGCTGCTTAATGAATATTGTAGTCGAAGCAGATTAATTATTAAATTGACACTTGGGTTTGCTTAATTGAGAGTGTGATTTTACTACTCGGATTAACGTACCTCGCATTGATGAGGTCTTTCGCCGCTGTGAATGCGTTTGTGACGAGTTAGTTCTTCGTTCCGAGCGAAGGATTTACCGCATCCTTCGTGATCGCAATGAAAGGGTTTGTCGGTTCCTACGAAAGTACATTTGGAAAATGAATACCTTCTTAAAATATTTTGACGCAAAAATTCCATTTGTTTCATGTGGTTTTCCTAAATTAATTTCTAAGCGCTTACTGAAAACCACACCTGAAACTTTTTAGAGATTGCCGGAATCGTTTATCTCGTCGACGCCCACCAGCTCCATTTTATAAAATAAATTACGGTTAGTGAGAATTTACAGCAAAAACAATTCGGAATCTCGCGTGTAATTAATGTTTTAAGTTACAATTAATCCTTTGATCGTGGGAATTAAGAATCTCTAGAGATATCGACCGGCGTTGCTTACCTGGGGAATTCGTTATTACACCGTAATAAGGACATTGCTTGAGGACTAAAGGCTGGTCTTCGAAATTTATTTGCAACTCCGGAGCAGTCGTTTCTTCGTCGTTCACAAAAGGCCTCCATATCGGTCGTTGTTTGACTTTGCAATTACTTTGAGTCAATTTGACGGTGGGAAAAGTTCCCGGAGAAACGATGACGTTGGGTCGCGGAGCTCGCGTGCACCTCGTACTGAAATCTGTCAAATTTCCCGTCGACGCAATAACGGTATCCGTTCGCTCGAATTCCGAACGGACACCGTTGTCGACGAATCGGACTCCCTTACAATATTTACATCGACCCCAAGCTAAAGGAGAAATTTGAGTTCCGCAGCAGGTAATAGAAGCCATTTTGATGATAGAGAATCCGACGAACGCCCCCACGGATTCACCTCTGCCCCCTCCACCTACGCCTGTCACCTTTGATGGATTGTTGAACAATGGTATATTGATATTATATCGCAAAATTGATAGCGATTAGATAGCTTGTTTGCCTCTCATTGCTGTGATTTATCGCACCTGTCGCCCAACGACACGAACGCGGGCAAAGGTGACCCGCTCTCTCGATTTCTCACCTCCACAAGTTGAGGAGTTGACTTAATCGAGGAAAATATTTGCATTGGATTAGGAAGAAATTCTTCAACTCGCGAAATAATATTTTTTTTTGGTGGGAATTGCAGATTAGTAATCTCATATGCGACTGATTAGATTTGGTTGACACCTGTAGATTGAATTGACTCGTGATCTTACGTTGAAAGAATTCACCTTCAAAACTCACAATCTGATTTTGGTTTATTATTGATGACGTGACAAATGTCAAATTTTTTTTTAACCGTTTCTGAAAATCCAAAAATGTCAATTACCGATCCGAACTAACTCACGTTCCACATGTTTAATATATCAGGTCTATTCAAATACATGTAAAGTAAACAGTACTCTTCGGGGAATATATTTTAACCACAAAATATTTTTTATACTTTTACCGAGTTCCGTTTTGGACTCCAAACACAAGTCTCTTCGATTTCCGTTTCGGATTTCGCCGACCCTTCCTTAAAGGCGTCTGGCTTGGATTTGTCCTTTTGTTTGGCTTTCGCGGACACGTGGCTAGCTTCAATCAGCGGTGATAAAGCAGGTTGAGTCCTCTCCTCTTCGATTTATTTCCTTCTCCCCTCTCCCTTTTACTTCACATTGTAAAGATTTAACAGAAACGAAACGACGAACAACACAATACCACTCTTTACAACAACATCCCGACGAGTGTGTTATTATACGAGTGAGAACCAACGACACCCGGTTCATCCCGCGTTGATTGCATCGTTCGCGTTAGTGTTTGTTCTTCGTGATGGCAGAATAAATACCTCCGGCTTATCTCGAGACACCTTTCCCCCCTTTTTTTCCGGTTCTCGCTCAACGCGACTTGGTATAAACAGGTGCTCATCTTCTGACGTGTCTGAGAATTTGGGAGTAACTTTGTGAAAAGGTGAAGAATGGTAAAACGTGCCGAAGAAGATATTGTATTAGTGCGTGATGATCCGAATTTTGGTGGGGAAATGTAATTATAGAGATAACTTAGTTGCTGTTTCACTTGACGTGTTAACTTCGTCGACTGTTTTTGGCACGTCGAGATCGGCGTTGTTTGATTTGAGAAAGGGTAGAGGAACGAGGAGAAAGTGGATAAGAAGATGAGAAGTGGGGAAGGGGAAGGGAGGGATTGTGTTTGCGGTAGTTGTTGAGTTCGAGTTTAACCTCTATCGTTTTTAGAGGGGTCGATCACTCATCTTCGTCGACTGTCGGTTGCCCGGGCAACGAATTATTTTTGTCGCGTGCATTGTGAGACGAAATTGTTTTAGGTTATTAGATACGAAATTGAAAGGTTTTTAATTATTGGTTTTTCGATTGAAAGACACGTAAAGAAAGATTGTACACTGAGCGTAATGCATTCCCCGTGTAATTAATTAACTGTTAATTACGAGTTTACTCACGACGGAGTTAATTTTGTTCGTTATTGTTTGGTGGAGTAAAGTGTAGTTAGTGTTACATTCAACGTGCTATTGTTAATTAAGAGACAGTTTTAATTTTGTTTCACACACGCCAACAGACGAACAAACTGAATGGGAGAGAAGGATTTAAGAAGGAATGTTTTAAGGCGCGTGCCTCTTAAGACAAAGGCACTGAAACGTGTCGTTGCACAACGCTCGCCGCACGAATTAAGTTTGGAATTAAAAAATATCATTTTCTCGGCGAAGTAATTTAGTCTGTTTTCAATGTGGCCGTTTCCGTGTTTGCCGGTAGTTTGTTTTCATGAATTTGTGAGCGACTGGGTGATGACAGAAGTGTCGTCGCCATTCTGCTCGTTTTGAATCCGCGTCGTTTCGCCACCTGAAATGCTTTGAGCTCGCGTGTAAATTACGACGGGATGCTTTCCGCGGTCACCTTTGGTCCCGTTGGCACTCGTTCTACGCCTCCATGCGGAACATAGGTCAAAAGTCGCCCCCACTTTACGAAACACCTCCGTGAACTCTTTTCGGAAGTTATCGTTGAGCCAACCGTAAAGCAAGGGATTGGAGCAAGCTGAACTCATTCCGATCATATGGCAACAGGCAAATACGATTAGAAATGTCTCGTCGTCGTCAAAAGGATAATGGACGTCAGCTAATATGTTGAGGATGTGAATAGGAAGCCAACTAATACCGAAAATTAGAGCGATGCTCGCTAAGAGAAGATTGGTCTTTTGAATTTTATCACTCGTTGGTCCCGACGGAGAGTCTTTGCTTCTACCGGAAACGGATGCCTGCGTCCTCACTTTGTTTATCATTCGTCGTCGTAATTTACGCGAAATCCTCGCGTGCGCCACACTTACGATTACGATGGGCAAGACGTATTGAAACATCATAGCCGCCACTGAATAGAAAACGCGTCCGTGCTCGATCGGCCATTGTTCGTAGCAGAAATCGACGGCGTCGAGTTGAGGTAGTCCCACGTGATAATGGTTGACCGTGCGAAAGAGAAAAAGCGGTAACGCTAGCAAAAAGGAAACTGCCCAAGCTGCACCTACGACGGCGGCGACGCCTAATCGCTTGGACAGTTCGTGAGTGGGGTAAACGATGACGTGGTATCGGTCGAGCGCGATGGCTGTTATGCTGACCGTGGAAACGAAAATGCTGGTAGCTTGCAGCGCGCTCACCAACTTACACATGACTAGGCCGAGTGGCCACACTTTAAGCAGGATTTCCACTAACGTGAATGGCATGGTGAAAAGACATAGCAGAAGGTCTGATACGGCTAAATTAATGATAAACACATTTCTAGCTGTACGCATCTGTGGTTTACGAGCCACCACCAAACAAACGAGACCGTTGCCGAGGGCTCCGCAAACGATTAAGATAAAGTATGCCACTGCTAACCCAACGAACGCCGGGTCGCTGACTGCACGGTTGGTCACGTATTGTTTCCAATTACCCAATAATGTGCCATTGAGTGAACTTAAGTAATCCGCCAAGGAAAAGTTGCCCGCGAAAGTCTCGGGATGAGAGGGCCACACTGGCTCCGACGCCATTTCACTGGGCATCACCTCATGTCACCTAGAAATAAGAATAAAAGGCGATAATTTGCGTGCCGAGTTTTGGTTTTCACGTAATCGCACAAATAAAACAAAAGGAGCGTCTTTCCAGATTTGGAGTTTAACGAGTCACGGGTGGCGTCAGATGTAGAAAGGGGAAAACGCATTTCCCGGAGCGCTCTTTTGTGGCAGATGGGGAAACGAGTTACAGTGTATTGGGTAATACTTTTTGCTTGATGTTTTTTGTTTGTTTCGGTATGTGGTGCATGGTATGGTCGTTGCTTTTTTTTATTATTTTTCACCCCCCAGAGGACGAGGTGCGCTCGGGGGAAGTGGATGAGCGCGTTCTTTTCCCACGTGTGATATCGATTGCAGCGTTGCTATAGACGCCGGCGTCAGATGGTAGGTAACACTTCGGTGACGTGAAATTCGTATGTTTAGATCTTGATAGATTACGTTATACGCCACTCGGTTTTGTTGCTTTTTTTTTTTTTTTTTTTTTTTAGTTTATGATATTGTGAAACATATTTTATACCACTCGGCGGTTAAATATAGTCACGCACGTTTCACGTCAAATTTGTTTATTTATTTATGCAGTTTTGATTGATGAAGGGTATCAATTTGAGAAAGTGACGCTCGGTTAGGTTTTTGTTTCTTTTTTTGGTGTTTTTTGTTTTTTTTCGTATATCTTGATTCATTTCGAAACATGAATTGAATTTTAATATTTTGTTTAGAATTTAGAATTTGTTACTATGGTTTTTTTCTTTGTCTTTCGAGATCTTGCGTTGCTTGGCTGCGGGGGGAAAAAGGCGGGAACGGAATTTTAAGTCACTTAACTTCAAGTTAAAGTGCATCACTCTGACAATTTCTTGCAGAGAATTGATTTGTTCGGATTAAATGGTTTCTTGATGAGTTTGTTCGCCACGCCTAAGTCAAGAAAAAAGACATCAAGTAGATTTTCTTTTTCTTAACAAAAACAAAAGTTTTAATTTTAATGAGAACCGAACGAAGTCGACAGTCGACAATATTTACTTATTTATCACTTTATTTACTGTATATGTCCGGATAAACAGTTCCAATTCGCTTGACTCACAACTTGTTGACTTTCAATTATAAAACTCGTTCCAAAACTAATATATTATTTAATTAGGAAATTGTTCGTTCGTTTTGATTGCAGTCAGTTGCGAAACCGACGCTTCAACAACATCTCGTAAACACGATTTATTTTCGTCTTCACGGACGACACACGTACATTTTTGATTGCTCCATTAACTATAATTGATAAAAACGAGGACGGAACGCGAGTCTTTATTTTGAAACGCGCACACCGACCAATTAATCCGTTGATTGATTGGTGCGTCGAGCTGCGGTTGACTTCAAGACTATTTGACCCGAAGTCACAACATCGTTCAATTGATGTTGAGCAGCGAACCGCAATCAATCAGTACGATTCTTCCCTACCCCGTCTATACGTACTTCGTTTCACCTTGCGGCTGAGTAATTTAATGGATCGCCAATCATTCCACTCGACAGGTGGCCTCTGACACTTATTACTCGTTGAGAGAGAGGTATTACCCGAATTGACGAAATGGTAGATTGACGATGATCCACTTGCGTTTAAACACTCTTTAATTATTTTCCTCGCGAATTATTAACGACGAGTGAAACGAGCAACTGCACGTATTGTTTCCTCAATAAAATCAATGCTTGTTTACGTGTGACATTTTCGAAATTAATTCGACTGTAGTCCGCAGTGAATTGATCATTGACAAATTAATTCGAACTGCGCCCTATTTAAATGCACCGACCGTTGCTAGGAGCTGTTTTACAGAATTGAGGTTAAAATTATGGTTAGATATCGGGTTTCTGCGATGTTTTCGGAGAAACAAGAAATAATGAGATAGCAATTGTCGACTGTCTTCAGAACGCGACCGTTAAAACTGAACTGGAGAAAAATCCCCGGACGTCGCTGAAATGTGATTTTCTTTGTTCCCGACGGTTGCTGTTGAAACTCTAGAATTTTTATTTTTTAATCTTATAATTGAAGTGTAATCTTAGTCGTACGCGCTATACGAACGAGGAGGAACCTCGTAAGACGTACGTTACCACAAAAGATGTTGGAGATGAAAACTCACTTGGTGTGTTAAATTTGGTATTTCTCCCTTATCTTTTTTCTTATTTTTTTGCTGATATATGTCAAACTCAACGCGAATATTACGAGACGCGAATGGAATTGAAACCATTTCTTACGTCCCCACGTGAGTAATTTGCCAAGTGTTGTGCGGCGCTCCGTATAAATGAATTTCTTTTTTTCCTCTTTCTCTCATCTATTCAATTCGAAATATTTACGTCAGTAACTTACAACACCCTATCTAAATCTAAAGTAATAAGAAGTGAATGAGAAAACGGGACAACATTCTAACACCGTGAGATTAGGACTGGGAAAAAGATAAGAAAAAGAAAACGTGTGAAGAGAAATCCGTCAAGCTGTTTCAATAATGCACCTTGAGGAATTTGTCGTACGGTTTCTTTAAATCCAAAGATTTCACTTTTGAGAAAAAAACTCCCTAGCCTCTTTACACCTTTCTGGTCCCCCAAACTGCGATGCAAGCACCTGTAAAAACTCTGAGTTCGAATTCGATTTCTGAGATTTTCGGACTTCTCTTTTATAGAAAGACCAGTAAAATCCGCCTTCACTCACGCTCAACTTTAGTTTAAGAAAAAAAAAAATTTTTTTTACATCTTTTATATAACTTTTTCTTCAACTACACTTTTGATTTGCTAGCGAGATTTAGAAATTTTATTGCAAAAGTAAAACCAATCTCGGTTTGATCCGGTTTTATGGAAACCGAAGAAGCAAAAGCGATAATTTTTGGTTTGTTCCATCCACCGTATGGTTACGACAGCTTAAAGAAGACTAATCATCGACATTCAGTCGAGTACACTCCGCGACTCGATGACATGATTTAAGCTTGCGGTGTAGCGTAATTCGTGATTCAACGCGTTCGAACAACTTGGGTTTTGTTGATTGCTGCTTGAACCGCTAAACGCAATGAATGGTGAACAACAACAACGTCGCCTATTTTTATTGTGGTTTTACGTTTTATATTTTTTTTTTGTCTCTCTTTTATTCCCTCGAATCAAGAGCTTGGGTTTTTTTTTTTACGTGACTTGAAATACTTAATTTAACGCTTTCGTCGTCGACTTGTAAATACGTGTTTTTTAGTGCAAGTTTGCCTCATTTACATTTGACTGATGCAAAGTGTTTTTTCTGTCAGTCGTGCTGCGTTAGGGTGAAAGTGATCCTTTTTTTTTTATTCTTTTGATGGAATAACAGGGGGAGAACGTTGTTATTTTTCCTTTTTGATAAAGGATGATGTTATGTAATTTTTTTTTCCTTTTTAGTCGCTCACCACGAGCGGTGCTCATTAACGGGCGCGTGAATGACACGAACACGAAAGCGATTTTTGGTGTGCTGGTAGGTTTCACACGCGCGTTTCAAAGGTGCCTGCGGGAATTCAACGTTGACGAATTGCAAAAAGATCACGTTTTTTGGGTGCGTGCAATCCTTTGGTATCAGATATGCGCTTGTTTCACTCGTCTCCCCAGCCGAATTTCGTAGACTTAAACTACGTGGAATGAAAAATAATCGAAACCCAGCGAAAGAAATTGAATTCTTTCTCGTATTTCTTTTCATTTAACCCAAATGAAATTAGGTTTTTCAATATATCTACGCTTTTGACTTTGTATATTTTTAGGTTATTTTCTTGGCTGTAGGGAAAATGGAAAAGAGTGAAAAGATTCTAACTTTAAATTTAACTGAATCTCTCGTAGGGTGAGAAAATAATATTTTTGCTCTTTCTCCCAGTTTTACGCGCTCGTTCTCACCCCGGAGGTAATGACGCGAGCAGGCCGAGTTATTACGTCGGCGGAATGATTAAGATTTTGATTGGTATTTACAACTTCAATCCAGCTGTGCTGAAGAAAGCCACGGGCGAATTTACGTGCTGATTGGAATTGAAGAACATCTTTAGACGCTCTTAACTTCCAGATAAAAAATTGTGGTTTTTTTTATCCCACTCTCAATTTTAAATTGCCCTTTTATTCACTCAACCGACGTTTTTATGGAGACGAAACTCGCGACGACAAATTTTTTCTTCTCCCTTTTTTTTTTTTTTAAGTATTAAAATGAAGTTTGTTTGATGAAATAAGTATGATCAATGCCATCGTCTAGATTCACGTTACGCATGATGGTTATTGACTGTCAGTCAAGAACAGTCTGTCTTCGAGTTTAATAAAACTCAACCATCTGAAAAAATTTTTTGGTTTTGTTCTCAAATTACGTTTCTATAGTTCCATGGTTGGAATATGAAATATTGCGGTGAAGTTCCCCCGGGGGTTACATTTTCCACATTTCCAGTTTTGTATTTTTTCCTCGGAGCACTCATTGCTGATTTTACTCGATTATAAAACAAGCCTTAAGTGCAACATTTCGAGTGTGACTTTGCTCCTGCAGTTTGTTGTACATTAACTTGATGTAGTTGTTAAAATTGTTTTTGTGATGTTTGGGTGAAAAAAATTTTTCCTCGAGCGATTGATAAATATCGGGTGTCGAGTGATGTAATTTAAAAGTTAACTCTTACCTATTCCGATAATGGTTCCAACGATATTCCGTCAATTCGACTGAAGCTAATCCGAGCCCAATGTTGACGCGGCGTCGGTCTAAATTCATGTGAACTACACAACCGTGATCTTCTCTACTCTGAAAGGTGGGGAGACTCGGTGCATTCTGGGAATCGAGGCGCCAAATGCGCACGCGCTTTCCCCTAACTACGGACGTGAAATTGAGTTATTACGTAAGTTTTCCTTCCTTTTCTTTTCTGTAAACCTTATTAATTAAGTAATCGCGTGATCATTTTTGTCGAAGTAAAAAAAGCAAGTTTTATTAATACTACTTTTTTTAGCCGCAAAAATGTTGATTGGATTTGTTTTCTTCCACTGATATAATTCAGGTTAGTGGATGGAAAAGCGTAAAACTTTATATACCGTAAGAGTTATCAAAAATTATTAGAGAGCGTTGTTCGGCGTGCGCGAACAAATATGTAATTCGACGTCGAAGCCAGCGAATCGTATTTATTATTTTCTTAGGTAATTGAATGAGATCCGATGGCTTGTCTGCTTTTATGAAATTTTCTCGTTCTTGAGATAATTGCTAAATGCACTTTCCAGCTGATAAAACAGATCGTACCCGCAAGACGAAGACGCTGTTTCTGCTGCAGTGGGAAGAAATTAATTGAATCAAATCTTGTCTCAGAGTTTGTGTGACTTAAATGGTATCGACCTATAATTTTTTTTTATTGGATAGGAAATATCTGTCTAAGGTGATTGAATTTATTTTGGTTTTAAGCTACAAAGTCATTTTTAGTTTTAATGAATTGTCTTACATGAAGTTGTATAGGATAGGAGAATTGATGTTGACGGTGGCGCCATCTTTGTATAAAATAATATACCCTAGTTCAGATTTAAGTTTTTAAGTTTTGTTTGTGTATTTACAGCTCGTTTTCCGCTCTGTTTTAAAAGAAAATATTTTTTGTAAGAAATGTTATTTCAGCAAATTTTACTAACAAATTTTTTTTTTTACAGTGTAATGTAAATTACAAAACACGTACGCGAAGAATTTATGCACGAGTGTTCATTCTCTCCAGGCATAACTTCAATAACATTTGTTTAATTCAGTATTGGAAAATTTACTTAATTTTACTTTTTCTTTTTGGATGGTTATGGAAACCTGAATTATTTTTTCCGATATTCAATGTTCCTCTTAACCTTTTTTGCCTGGCATCTTATCGCAACATTACCGACTTGATTGGAAAAATTTTTATTCTTTGGCAACTTTAAACTGAAAAGGTCAAGTTATTATGTAATAATAGACTTAACTAAAAATTGACGCTTTGGTCGCTATCAGTTTGCCATTCAAATAGATTTCAATCATTCACGAATACTGTACTGAAATTACCGCGCTTTGTGGTGAAGTTGAAAGCAGATTTTCACAAATTTTCTCAAAAGCATATAAAGTAATCCCAGAGGATTGTACATTAAATCTGAAACCATTCATAATGTAAACTAGAATTAAATATTTCGTATCGGTACTGTAGGCAGCACTTATCAAAATAGTACATTCAAATTCTTCTTTGGAAAGGAGTTGACGTAATTAAATCTGTTAATTAATTCGAAATTAAAAAGCAATGGCAGTCATTGGGAAATTTTAGCTTGAAAACAATTGACGACACTCGTAATTATACTTTACGATCAGTTTAATTTCTTGGGTAAGAAAAGTCTATTTACTGTGTGGAATTAATAAATTGAACCAAATGAAGTTGAACGAGGGCGAGACAATTGATTTTGACGGTGGCTCCGTTCGAGCTTTAAATTAAGTCAGTCAAACGCGAGTTCTACCGTAAAATTGTTTGTTTGTGCAGTCAGTGCGTACTCAACGGAGAAAAAATGAATTGAAACTGTTAAAATAACAAAAATATCGTTAGAATTAATACACATAGATGTTGCCGTCAGATTCTAAATTCAGTATCGATTGTTTTTATTTACGTAAGTTGGAAAAGTTACGTCAAGTAAACATTTTCTTATCTTTTGTTTTCTTTGGAAAAATGAATTGCTTTTTCCAATTTTCAATCTTTGTCTTCAACCTTTATGCATGATCCTTTATCCGCATCATTATCGATATAATCGGGAAAGGAAAAAAACCCAGGTTATTTTTTTGGCATATAATTAAACTGAAAAGGTCGAGGTATTTTAAAAATAAATTAAAAATAAATTTATATTATTCCCCGCCCCAACAAATTGTTTTCAATTCAAATACGGCACTCTACAATCTACATTATGTGCTAATTATAACTTTCGCAATTTGTTTCCACGAATTTGCTCAAAATGTCAGGAGCATGTCAAATACGGCCTGAACATAAAAACATTAAAAATGTAATTAGGGTTGAAATTTTTACACAAAGTTCGAGTGCAACTTTTAAAACTTTATTAACTTGGTAAACACAAGATAGAACCAATCCGTAAATATAACTTAAAAGCCCAGGTCTGGAAGTATATTCCTTTTTAGTACCAATTTTGCCTGCTCTAAAGTGTTGTCAGTAGTTAATGGTCTTTTCTGCTTTCAAGTAGCGTCAATTAATGGTAAACAACGTAGGAGCCAATGGCGAAAAATATAGTGGTATTGTGTAACATGAAAAATTAAGTTGTGGTATGTTAAAACTTAATACAATAATGCTTTAAAATACTTTAAAATGCCGATTGCAGATTTTTGGTACATTCAAAATTTGTTCTCGCATCAATTAAAGAAGATTACCAACCACTCAAATTATGTTGGAGTGACATTTTACCTTAAAGATTAAAATTTTAGTGTTTATTATCGAGAGTTTAATAATCATAATTTGTCTCTCGAAGGACATCTCGCGTATTACGTTTGAAGACCTTTATTTCCACTTTACTGCAAGAGTAAAGTGAAGTACAGTGAGCTTTTTTTTTTTTTTAAATTTTTTTAAAAGAATTTGATTTTGCTGAAACGGCCCGCGAATATTGATTCTGAAGAACTCGCGTTACGACTTTATTTTGAGTATGTTTCATTATCAAATTTTAATAATTAAACATACAACTCAGAGACGACGTCATGTGGAAACTGTCGAACGATGTTTTTCCGAGTTTTGTTTAAAGTAGAAGCCGCCAATGTATAATGTAAATGTTGTGGATAAAAGGTAAATATTGTGAATGATAGATAGAATATTTCATGCTTTGCCACGTTCCAAGGACAAATGTACTAAAAAAAACTACAAAAATTGAAGAAAACAAGTGTAATTTGGTTGATGAATTTTGTGTCGCTGTTGATCATTTAATCACTTGATATGCAGAATGCAGATCCGCGGGTAATTGATATAAGGAATGTTTTAACATATTTATTCATTCAATTAACGTATATTTTACAGCAACGATTGTATATGGGATGCGTCAAGGAAATAATTACGGGACACCAGGTAAATTACGGTAATTGAATAACGTTAGTGTTAGAAAAATTAGAATTTAAAATTATTTGCAGTCTTGAAATAACAATTAACGACGAATGTCGTCGTGGATGTTTGAAAATTATTATACAAATATTCCACAACTAAAATTGGGCGATGATGCGATGAAATAAAAACGTAAGATAAATGGTAAGTTTGATATTTACGATGTAGTAGCGTGCGCTACGTTCAAATTGCGACAATTTTATCTGGTGAACGCATTGATGAGGAGGATACTTGCGAACAACCTCGATAATTTAATGAAAACGCGGGTGAGAGAGCAAACGAAAAATAAGTTAAAATTTACAATTCCATCATAAAAATAATCGGATCTAAAATCTAACAGTATTCAAATCGTAAAGTCGATGAAATCATCACCGAATGTATGCAGCACGATTTCACTGAGTATATCGGTGAATTTTATTTTACCAACTGAGGAAAATTGATTAACAAAGTTTTAACATTTATTTCTAACGTTATTTAAATTTTCGTAACGTAAACTGTATAATCTACTGCAGAAAATTATTTTAATCTTTTGCATGACTTTTGCGCTTTATCATCGAATAAGCAAAATTAATATCTTCAACTTCACAGTTTTGCACAGATTTTTCTACTTCTCAACGTTGGTTGTAATTCTGCGTGGGTAAAATTACTTAGCTCAAAGGATATTTGGGACGCTTGACTGAGCCTTTGAGTCTCCGCCGATAGATGGCACCATTGCTCAAAGCACATTTGACGGCAAATTTGACTTGATGCAAGGTTCTGGAGAATCGTACAGCAGTATAAGGTACTGTATTATTTTAATTTTCTTTTCGCGTCAGTGCAACACAGTTTTATTGAATGTTACCTGCCCACAAATTAAACATTTAACACATCCCACAAAAGTGCTAAAATTTGCCCAAAAAATAGTGAAAAATGAAAAAATTGTTAAAAGTTTTCCAAAAAATGGTCTAATTATCGAAATGGAGTCGTTGGTTGAAAATAAAAACTAGTTGGTGTGAATTGCCGAGAATTCACGCGTGGATTTGCAATATCGAGTGTTATTGAGTAATGACTCATTTTGTAATTAGACTATTATACATTTGTCGTTAATTTTGCGTGAGTTCACAGTTATTAATTGGAAATTTGAATTTGAGTGTTGCCCGCTTAATTCGCGTCAAACAAAATGGCTGACTGATGAGTCAATTTACGCCGTCTCCAGCTCTCAAAAGATTATAAATCAAATTGTTGAAGGAATTCAGTAGTTCATTCTATTCCATTTAGTTCCCACCTCAGTCTAAATCGCTTTTAACTAGTAATATTTTGAATAATAAGAAAATGGAGAATGATAAATACACTGAGAGACAGAACTGTCCGCATGTATTGAAAAAAAATCTCGCACGCAGTATTCACCCTGAAAAAAGGAACCTAGACATAAAAACTACAGCTCATTTTGTAGCTCTGGCCTTCCGCTACATGTCTGTGTTAACGGAATTTTAAATCGACTAAGTCTTATGAGAAAAAAATTAGTATAAAGAATGGGGTGCATGCGGACAGTTTTCTCCCTGCACTGAAAATTAAGCATACACTTGTAAATTACTCCTGATATCATTTTAAAAAAACTGCTGCATGGAGTAAATCGCTCCTTACAGCATTTAAAAAATCTGCTGCATGGAGTGAATTGCTCCTTACAGCATTTTAAAAATCTGCTGTGTGGAGTACATTGCTCCTTACAGCACTTTAAAAAATCTGCTGTATGGAGTAAATTACTCTTCACCGCTTTGGCTAACGTTGGCTAACGAAAAAGGTTTGAATTTATATGGCATTACCGTACGTTTACCCGCCATTGTCGATCCTCTTAACTCTAGATAGAAATGCGCGTCTTTGCAAAGTTAAAAAAAAAAATTAAATTAAAAAAATTATGGAAGTTAAAGATTCGAACCATGGATCAATAGCACTCGTTGCAGGTCGTTAGACCACTCAGCTATTATTGACCATGGTAATGGGGGTTACGAGATGTAATACATAAAGCTTACTACATCGTTTTCTGTACTTTTTTTCAGCAAGGATTTACACAGGGCGTAAGTTGGTCATCTCTCCTTAGGAACCAACTACTTGTTAGCGCTCCGAGAAAGGAGATATCAAAATGGCACACTGGACAATGTATCACAATGAACGCGAGTGAGTACACGTAAGTTTACTAAACTCATTTTGTTTAATAGTCCTAATAACCGTGGTTAATTTAATTTTAAACTTACAACGTTGAGCATGTTTTTGAAAGGTGGCTTCGTTCGATCTGGATGCCATTTATTGTCTTACAGAAAAAGTAAAAGTGCGGAAATTGTTTTAAATATTCTGCGCACGCGTTTGTTTCTAGATTTTAAAACATTTTATGTTTTCAGCAGCGAATGGTGGATCCGAGTTACAGTACTGTACTCGAAGCGAAGGCTTTAGATGTTAAACTTTGGCAGAGACGCGTTCGCGGTCGGTTTTATCTATTGTTTGCGCAGTAATGCCTCATGGGACCACATAGGACGTCATCGCCGCCATATTTAAAACATCAGCGTTTCGCTCAATGAAAAATTTACGAAGAATGTTTCTGGACTTTTGGCAAGTACATCTGAACGTTTATCAATCCTCATATTTAATAACATTAGTTAATTAAACTTTGTCGTCGTTTAGATAGTTTTTTCAACGTTTATAAGGCCCCTGACAGTAAGAATGAACCTTGGATTATTGCGTTGCGTTGAGTAAGACTATTATTCGTAGTGATTGAGTGTAGTTTACTCGGTGAACCTCCCAACGCGCAATTCCGCAAGAACTTAAGACATATTTTGGGTAATTGTATTTGCTTACAAATAGATATTAATATAATTGTTTTGTTTAATATTTCATTTTCCTTGGGAAGATCGAGAAATAATTTTATTTTAATATTTTAATGAATGTCTGCACAAGGAAATCAGGACCGAGCCTATTATTTACATCAATATTTAAGAACTATTTTGTATAGGCATATAAATTCTAGGTGAGCACGACAGCCGAGTTGGTAAGCTCGCTGTAATTAGAACTGAATTATCTTTGTCGAGAGATTCAAACCCGTGACTTTACAGTCTTTTGTGATTATTATTTTTGGGGCGATTCTTAAACTTCCTTTTATACTTCCAATTAGTTTATTGAACCTTTTACAGAATTCGAGTTGTAGTTTAGGTCATATTGCCAGAAAGTTTATTTACGCAAGCAATACCGTTTAATACGTTGTGATTAACATACAATTCTTCTTTTCAATTTTAGTGATCAAAACATCGGTTCTTTGCCATTTTGGGTCACCTGAAACTTTCGTAAATTTATGTGCGGAATTTTTGTGTTCATTTCATGTTGTTGAAATATAACTGTTGCTTTTTTCGGTGATTTGAGGGATATTTTTGCTAAAAACCGTGTATTAGCTGTATTTCAGTCAGAACTTTCGCCGCTTTCTACCAGGCTGCGCCACGTTCTATGTGCCAAAATTTGATAGTGAAATAATTTTTTTACGAGGAACCACTACTCTGCGAGGAGCACTGGCACCTGAATAACATTCGGTAAGATAAAACGAAGCTGAATTTGGAAAAAAATTTGCAAAAAACAGATTTTGTTTACCATCCAAAAAGTGGAAAAAACAACACAAACGCTTACGTATTACATTGTCTGATATCTCAAATTAATTTTTTCCACGGTAGAGTTTTTTCAAAAATCTTAAAAATTTGTGCGGTTTTTTTGCATATTCCGACTCGTTTCGATCTACTGAGTTGATTTATCACGTTTTTTCCGTGATCTGAGCGTTAATTTCGCCCCAAAAAAATATTTTGAAAAAATATTTTTCATAAAAAGGTCCTTTTGGAATATGATTCTTTGGAATGTAGGGGTGATCCTGAACGCGTACGTTGCTATGAATTTTTGTGTAAAAAATATTTTTCAAAAAAAGGTC
>JAQIWS010000492.1:0-20760 GCA_034696085.1 Stigmatogaster subterranea | reverse complement strand
ATTTGAATCGTACGAATAATTTTGTAACGTGCAAAATGCACACATCTTTTTCACATTGTTGTACCTTTGTTATTTTGCAAGTTGGAGAGTTGAAAATATGCTTAATTGTAGTAAATTTCACGAGGAATCGAATGGTGTTAGCGTTTTTTTGTTTCGTTTTCACCGACACGTGGAAATTTTCAGTTGAACGCAATTGAACCCATCGTACGGATAATTTTGTGACTGACTGTACTTTACCGGTATTAATTTTTGGCGCGATTTTGTTCTATTAAAATGTGCACAGTTTAATTTTTTGAACTAACTGAGTACGTGCAAGCCGTTTGAATGGTGACAAATACCGCAAAACTCCTCACTTTTAATGTGCGTAATGTTGGTCTTGGTTCCGAGCACTGTATTGTAATGAGATTGAGCTGCAACTATAGTCTAATTTCGCCAAAAGATTATGGATGTGTAATCTAAGAAAAACAGTGTAGCAAAATTTCAATCACATACAATTTAATTGTAACGCTTTCCAATTCGATTGATAACAGGCAATATTTCTTTTAATTGTACGTATTTTTTTTTTAAATTGTTTGCAATGATTTGCGTGAGTTAGCATCAGATATATCAATAATTTCAGCCATTACAGCAGACACATTCTCAAAGTAATTGATTTTATCAGGTGATGGGTGAAATGAAAGACAATGAGCCAGCTGTACCCCTTAAATAGGATCAATAATTCTAAAGGGAAAGCAGAAGTGGATCGAAAGTATTTGATTAAAAAAAGGATTGAATCGAAAGGGACTAGGGTCGAAAGGGAATTAGATCGAAATGGAATTGTGTCAAAAACAACAAAATTTTTTTCTCTTTTTATTGATCTCGTTCAAGGTTCTTTGTCCATCCAAGTCTCTTTCGATCCAATTCCAGTGCAGTAGAAATTTCGATTTAATTCCTATTCGATCCAATACTTTCGATCCAATTACTACCTACCATTCTAATTCTAATTAAAATTGAAAATTACCACATAATCATTACTACCACGAGGTGAACAGTCATTTTGCAGACTTACTTGTCTTGTTGAAAGCACAGAGCTGCAAACTGAGGCTCTTCTGGATGTAGGACAATCCGTCATTTGGCTGCAGTGGTGGTTTCGTCACAGATCAGAAAGTGCAACCTGCACATTGAGACGTAATGTGATGAATTGCTCACAGTACACATGTCTTACCATTTCCATATTATTCTGCAAATGACGATCTATTTACGATTAGCATATTATCTATGCTGAATACCCATGCTAAATATACGACACCAGTAGTCTAAATCCAAGGTTTCCAAACTGGGTGCCGTGACAGTGTCAGGGGCAGCAGCGTAACTACTGTAGGTTGGGGCGAGCGGGGTACCTGCCCTAGGCGCAGTGAAGAAAAAGGCGCAAAAAAGCTGTCAATCACTTCATTTTTAATGAACAAATTTTTTAGTTTATTTGTTGCCCGCATTGGACTAGCTGAATTCATTTTAAATACCTAGCAATAAATATTTTACGTTAATTTTTAACTCTTATTTTTTAAAAATTTTAAAACTATTTTAGGGGGCATAAAATTTGTTGTTGCCTCCGGAGCAGATAAGGCTAATTACGACGCTGGAGCCGCGAAAGTAGCGTATTAATTTTTTTAGCCGTGTAAAATGGCATTTTTCTCTTCTCTTCTTCAAAAACATCATAATGTGTCGAATGAGCATATGTTGAGGTACCTCCAAAATTTTGAACCCTTTGGGTGCCGCGAACAAAGATGTTTGGAAAGCACTAGTCTCAATGAATTCGAAGTTTGCTACTGTTAATTGACTAAACGTAGGAGTACAGTAATGTATTATCACAATACTATAGACAGAAATGTATAATAGAGAGTGCAGTAGAATTGAAAATGGATGGTTACGTAGTCTACAGTATATACTGTACATAGTATATTATGTAGTTAGTAATTCATGTCCTACATGTACCATTGTATGGCAATTTGGTAAAATATGCATCACTTTGAAGTAAGAAATAAATGTAGATTATCAACTTGAATAAATCATTAAACACCTGGTGAATTTTAAACCAGATATTCCACAATTTGTTCTTTATGTTTGGCGTCAGGTGTAATTTTTACTGCATATTGTCAGTAATGGTAGAACGATCGTTACAATTCAAAGCCTCATTTAAAAATTACTGAGAGTGAATACTTTCAATTTTTATACAGCACAAGCAAAACCTGCTGCTTACAAAGTACGAGGATATTAACAGCGCCACTTTTGCGCACTTTGAACAAAAAATTAGTCTACTTTGTATCGTAAAAAGCGACATCAAACCCAATATCAGTGTTTAAAGAATGAGTATATAAATACAATAAACGAACAAAAGCGTAAATGCAACCAAAAACCAACTAGGTATACTTACATACGCAAACTAACAATTTTAGCAGTAATCCTCTCAAAACAATTACGGTACTCCAATTGAATGCAGCAATCGAAACACGAAAAAGCGAATTGGCTGCCTGTTGCGGATTGACCCTGAAAAGGCACTGCTTCGTACTTAGTCGTGGAGGCTGTCTACCCCCAAAATGTGCTGCTCATTGCTAATGGTAGGTGCCAACAGCGATCAATAATTTCCAAATATACTCTACAGTTGCAAACGCTTAACGTTCACTTATTGAAACATTCGTTTAAAATATTAAATACATTGTAGTATTTAATATTACACAATAGTTTTTGTAAAAGAAATTTTGTAGTAAGTATAAAAATTTGTAGCTGTTGCGGTTTCGCAGCTTAATGAAATAGAAGTATGTTAATTTTCGTATCTGCAGTGTGGTGGTTCGTGATCTCCGAACAAATAAATTTTTTGTGCTCGCCCGTGCAATATAGTATTTGAATATCGAAAATAGGATATGCCAAATATATAACGAAATAAGTAACAATGCCAAAATTATTTCATTTGGACAACACAAGCATACTTTATAGCACTCCATCACAATTAATATATATGTAATTAATCTAGCTCCAGAAAGCTACACCAAAGACTATACCAAAATTTTCACAAAAGTGTTAATTAAATAGTCTGATTTTACCTACTTAAATATTTGTTTTACGTGATATCAGTTCACCAGCACAATAGAAAAATTTCCAAAAAATATGATTTAGTGGCATTTAATACTGCGGCTGATATGCATCAACTGCTTAAATCTTTCGAGAATAGCTACAGGTTGTATGAAGTACGTACTCGCGTGGCAAAACATGGACGCAACTTCACGTTTCGCAGATATGGTAGAAAATTGCGAGAAAAAAATCCCAACATACCGTTCTGTTGTTGTCTGGAAATGTTAATCTAATTAAATCCAGCTGCGGTGTTTTAAGAGCGTTCGCATATACAAGGTCAAAAACAGTGGACTGACATGCTTTTCATTTCAAAAATGTGATTTTGACACGAAATCTCCTGGAGAGTCGTTATTGATTTTTACCATCTGTCTTACCATTCCCAGCGAACTGATCGATAAAATAAAGCAGAAATATCTAAAAATTAAAATAAAGGGATAGTGATGGACGTTAAATCGAGAATATTTACGTAGTCGTCAGAAATCCATAATTAACTCAAAATTAATTTTTACTTGCGTGAATGAGTAAATGCTGACTTAAGCTAATTAATTTTGGACGAGTAGTACAGTTAGAAATAATTTAACATTGATTATTTTTAAAAGTTATATTGTAATAAAAGTACTACATTTGTCTGTCATTAATTACTTTAGCGCGTTATTGTAGCACGATGTCGACTTTCACTCAATTGTATTTTCCATGTAAGAATTAATATAAAATCCAAAAATAGCATGGAAGGGTCACACACAAAGTTATAAATACTGTAGTGGGGACTGGGGAATATTATCGTAAATATTCCCACATTTCAAAGTTTACTGTCAATGTAAACTGCAGAAAAATACAGTTAATGCGGACAACATTATTTTGAAAACTAGTCATGTAAGATTGATAAGTCAGACCCGTGATACGTCAGAATTAACTTTATTCTCTACGGGCGACCACATTAAGCTGTTAAGCTCTTTACCCCCTCAGTTAAACGATGTGCTGAAAAAAACCGCCGTTTACAGACCACGAATGAATTTGTGGTTAAATTATTCCACGGTATTTTAAAATACAGTACTGCATACCGTACGTGGCTGATGTTGATTGAAGTGGATTAATGATTAATTTCTATGTAGTTTCACGCGGCTTTCGCAGGGATTATTTGGAGCAATTCAACCATTATAAGTCATTCACCAGAGAGATAGAGTAAAACTTCATTTTAACTGACTATTTGGGAGGGAAAGGTAATCCAACATTGCCGAATGACCAGTAAATCGAAATGGCTTTTAAATCATTATACCAAAAGTTTGGGAAATAGTAATCAACACATTTTTACGTAGTTTCCATTTCGTATTTACACCAAAAGTCCTAAATAGTTGCACAACATAACAATGAAATCATAAATTTAGGAGTGTTAGACCATTTTACGTGCTGTGCAGTGATGGATGCAGGGTGTAGTTGCAGCACTCCGACGAAATATATGCAAACTAACGTGTTAAATAGTTAATTACAGAAGTATTCTGACATTTGAATCCAAAAAAGTTTGCTCGTTGTATCCGAAATCCGTTACACGGGGTCCGTTAAATCTAGGTTTTGCTGTAACAATTTACAATACAGGCATTTAATCCCATGCCTGATTTCACTGATTTCACTGAGTACTTTGAATTAAATTTAGCAAGAAATCTCCAACTTGCAACAGTAGCTCCAGCGCATTCCTGCTGAAATTCTCTGTTAACGAACGTTCATTCTGCAATTTTAAAATAACTTTCAAGACTTATAAAAGTATTAACAATATTTTATAAAAACAAAACATTTTTGTGTATAAATATATATATTTTTTAAATACAAAAACCATGTGGTTTTGATAGAACTTTGCAACGCCAAACGTAACAGTGACTAGTTTTCTACAAAATAAAAGAAAAATATGTGTGTAACATTCCACATTACTTCGAGTAATATTTTGTCTTTTTACAATCAAAACAAAAATATATTTTAGGACAACTAACGAACACAAACAATAATATAAAGTAGCATTTAAAAGAATTTTCCAAATAAGTAATAACTTAATTTACACGATGATATCCATGTATCGGAATTAGTTTTAAATAATTTCTAGTTTGATGAAAAAGTAAGAAAATTATTTCCACTGTTAGTGTAAAAAATGAAAATGCAAACCCGCATACGATTACGCAAATCTTAAGTCATAAGATAAATATTGCAACACGTTCAACAAAAATAAAGCCAAAAAAAATTTCAATCATAGATTCTACTGCAATTCTCCTGACCTAATGACATTAAAGAATATAATTTTTTAAGTAGAATATAAGCTGTCCTTATATTTCTTACAAAAGACAGTCTTCTTTCAACATGACGTAATCAACAAAAATCAAGATTGCAATTCAAGTAACTTGGTATTACATCTACGGAAGTAACTGTGTCACTTTATACCAAAAAAATCCACTAATGTTAAATATGGACCACTTGACCATTTACAGTTTAAAATTTTCAGATAGGCATCAACTCACACATATTACCTTCAAAAATTTGCTGCTTAGAGTTATTGTTGCAATTCTTTAGGCATTAGATATGTCTAGGGAGTATTGTAAAAGACTGGCAGCTATTGAAAATAGCAGCTGAAATTTTTCAAACCTATCGCTCGTTTAAAAATTTCCGTAAAAATAGATAGTGATTTTGTTTATTTCTTTCAGTCTGGACTTCTATAGCTGCCTGTTCGCAGAGAAGATTTTAAATCTGAATAACTTGCAATGATAATGATTAACTTATTAAGTTACCATAGCGCTACCTTGCCCTTGATCGTTAAGCAACTGTTTTACACCGTGCTTTGAGTATATGGGGAGTTTTTGTGCTTCACCTAATAGAGCGAAGCAGTGCATTCGCAATTTGTTTTACCAACGATATAAATGGGATGCACTGCAATATTTAATTCTGTCAAAATTGTCATCATTTATTGCCAATAATTTATTTCGTAAGTAGTCAGTGAGACGTTAAGCCAAACCTTAAGGCACTGATGACGTAGACGATGCCGGTGTTAAACTCGATGTTGATGGACATGGGGATACATTGGTCGCAAATGAATCTGACATACTACTTGTGTCACTTACAACTACTACACTGTTACCAATTGTTTTGCTTGGTGTATTTTCGCTTGCAGACTTCTCAGCTAATCCATAATAACCTGACCCAAAAGTAGCTGATGCCGAACGTGCTGTAGGCACTGAGTACAACTGTTCATATGTACCCGGGATATCGGGTAGACTTAACGTGAGATTCGGATTATTCAACATTTGTCCTTTTCCAATTTCTTCTAAATCCTTTGGTAGGTAATTTCTCCAGCTCTTAAATAAATAACGAGTGAATTTTTTTAGTTGGCGGAATTTACAGTAAACGGATCCTTCTGCAGACGAAACCTGTTGCGTTTTTATCAAGAAACCTTGTTCACGAAATGTTGCCTCCAATTTATCGCGAGCTAACGCCTTCCTTGATCTTCTTCGAATTTTTCTTCCAGCAGCCAACTTACGTCCGATTTCTTCTTGCAGCCCAACGTGAATTTTATAAGTTTTGAATTGATTTCCTTTAGAACCAGTAGCTGCTTTTGATGGCGAATTATGATCGCTGCCTTCCAATGGTCTTTTCACAGATTGCGGGAGTGGTACAAAAAAATTCTTCTTCTCTTCTAGCATTGGTTGTACTCCTTTAATTAATTTAAATTTGCAAATATTGACATTATTATCTGACAGTAAACTTGGCACCTGTGGCGCATCACAAAACTGTTTCATTTGCCCACTTTTACTTCTTATCACTTTGGATCTACCACTTGTTAACTGCTTTGGTGTTGTAACTTGTACCGTTACTGCATCTTTCTTCATTTCGTTGTGATGTGGAGTTGTGTGCGTGCTAGTAGCAAGATTTTGATCCACGGCTACCTGCATGAAAGGACTGGGTACGAAAACATAATAATTCGCAGGAACAGCTGCCAGTAGTTGTCTCTGTTGTTGAGAAGTAGTTTTAATCATTGAATCTGATTTACTCTTCTGAGGTTGCACAGATGCTAGCATTGTAATGTTTGCTGCAACATCTGATTTTGCTTCTGAAAGTGGAAAATTTTGTTCTGAATTTTTTTCCAATGTAGACTGTATATCGTCCGTTTCAGCCACCTCCGTAGGGTTTGGACTACATGACTGCTCATCCCAAATACTCATGTTTTGTAACATTTCCGAAATATAAGGCATTTTTCTCAATTTGCATGTTTTTTCACCACTGCGATTTCGAGTGCTATCCTTAAAAGTTTTTTTTTCAGTTTTTTCTTCTGACCTGAATGATAAATCCATTGCTTCTTCCTCATGTATTTTGAATGAGTGATGGTGTAATTTAATTTTTTCTGTATCATCAATGCTATGAGTAAATTCTATTGACGGACTCCGAAAAATTGAAGTGTTTGGAGATCGGTTAGCAAAGAAGTTCCGTTGCAATTTTTTAATCCGTTCACTGGCCAGACTTTCAGTAAAATTCTTCTGCTCTAATTGGTCAGCAATGCAGAGATTGAGAGGTTCGTCGTCGTCGTCATCTGAATCTTCAAAAAACGATCTACGTAGCTGCGAGCGACGTAGACAACGACCAGAATTACTCTTACTGTCCAGATCACAATTCAGTATATCATGTTGCTTGGATAAATCTAGTGCCTCAAATGGTGCCATGCTTTTTCCCTCACGTTTCCGAAACAGGTTAGATGAGTTGAAATCTCGGTCACTCTCAAAAAAGGATTCGTCTCTGCTTTCATTGAAGAGCGATTGTGAAAATGAAGATGATTGATGGTGCAGAGTGTGAAATTTACGAGTGTTAAATGAAGATGAAGAGCCATCTTTAGCATCTATTCTGTACTGAGGAGGAACATCCTGTTGATGGAACTTCAACTTTGAACGGCTCTTGCGGGATCCTTCTGCTGCTAATGGTGAATTTTTTGTCTCAACTGAATATGAATTTTTTAGCATTAAATTTGAATCGTCTGACATCATGCGACCTCGAAGAAACGATGGCTTTGAAGTAGACTTCCGAGCTTGAAATGGCGAGAAGATGCTGTACAAATTTCCATCATCTATGTGAAAATTTTTCTGGGAGTAACTAAATGGTGGTAGCATGTTGGGGACACTGGAAAAAAGGTAGAGTAATTTTTCTCATTTGTAAGTAGTTTTATGTCTTTCATCTATTCACCAGATTCAATCACAAAATAGTAGACTGTATAATTTCTTACATTTTTGAACGTAAGTGTGAATCTTGGTTAAGGAAACTACCGCGTTCCCAATTTCTTCCAAATTCTTGCTGCATCTGTAACTTTCGTTCAAACTCTTGCTGCAAATCTCCCGGAGTAGCTGGTGGAATAGAATCCGAAATTTGAACTCCATCAAACCACGAAGGGCCATCCATCTTCAACGCAAAATGTGACGAATCCCCTTTTTGCGCTTTGCTTTCACGGCTGAGGTTTGTCACCATGTTGCCATCAGTTCTAGAAAGTAAACAAAAAACGTAAGCTTAATCACCTTTTTTCCCAAAACAAGTCATTGATTCGATTCACTTCAAAATGGTAACACATTTGCGCGTTCAGTCTTCTTGCCAAACTATAAATATCCAAAGCTGATAGTATGATGCTTTTGCGCGAGAACTATTTCTGGATTATCCTTTTACAGAGATTAGAGTGTAGACAAACGTGGTAACAAAAACATATTTGGAATAATTCGTCTTAAAATAATACATTTTCTTTAAACACCTACACAGTTATTTAAAATTTGTCAATTTTTTTCTTTTCCCACTAATTTTATAATCCACGTTATTATTATACTCCCCCTACCAGTAGAATTTCCCTTGGAAATTGTTTTCCGTGACCATGATTGTATCCGTACCCTAACACCCGCGTTGTGTTGACGTTCCACTGTATTTGTGATACTTCTTTAACCTTCTTTCTCACGAAACCATACTTTCCTTCTATCGCTGTTATTATATTTCAATTTTCATCTTATTTAGTTACTTGTATTTTCACATTTTGCAACTGCTTAACTTTGCTTATCAAACATTTACACAAATAATTACCATATTTTTAACAAAAGCTCAAGAAATGACTGATTTATAATTAAATGACGCAAGTTATAATTTTTGCCCACAATAGTGGCGTTGTATTCAACGTTTTTTTCTACAGGACGTTTTTGTTTTTCTTTGAATTCTCATGACACCTGGCGAAGATTAAGAAAGTAGTATCATGACGGAATAATTGGCCTTGAATGACCCAGAAATAGATTGGGTGTGAAAAGTTGGTCTGCCCTTCAGAGAATCAGCTTTCTCTCGCTTAATAAGGAGTTAAAAATTCAGCACTTTACATTTAGTAGTAACTCAACCAATTCACATGGTATCAAAACTCACTTATCTGCAATAAGAATGCATCGATTTACATAAAAAACGCTGATAATAAGCCAAAAATTCACATAAAAAATAAAAATAAATCAAATAAAAAAATTGCTTAGCAATAAAGCAAATTTAAGTTCAACTACAATTCTACAAAATTTAAAATCCTCGGTTGCTCGTATGTACTACTAAATAAAATAGTTTTAAACAGAATTAGATACTGACATCACAGTCTTTCCAATGTAACTACAACAAAAATTTAAATTTTAGTCCCGTATTTACAAAAGTTGGAAAATTTAAAATTTGAAACATCCCAGAAAATTACAACGTACAAAACTCACCAATGATTTCTTTCCATCCCGTTAAGCAACATTTTTCCCTACGTTAACTCTGGAATATATATTCCAAAGACAAGAATCCTATAGGTCTCACATGATTTCTTTCAAACGTAAACGTAAACTTTTACTTCTCTAACGTCAGGATTAAAAAAGGTTCAACTAACCACAGCCGCCTGCTATTGAGCTTACCAAGCCCGTCCAAAACTTGCAAGGTCAGAATACTAGTAACGATTAAATATCTCTATAATTCCACTAAATATACCAATTCATAAATAAAGTTTATATATTAGACTCATAAGACGCTAAAAATATTAATTTTTATTACAAATTTAAAACGTTTCTTAGCAAAATAAAAAATTTGACACCCCATGCCTTCATTTCAATTAGGAGAGTGTGTTGTGGCTTGAAGAAATGCGAGTCACGGCAAGTGCTCGATCCTTATAAGGAAATGGACATTCTTGTTCATTTATTGTGCTGATAAACATATTAAAATTGATAAATATGTTAATGTTTATCTGCATGTGCTTTCGTAATGAGGATGGTTGTTAAATTAAGGAAGAAATGAATAAATACGCTAAACCGCAATATAGAAATAGAGTAGAAAGCGCCTCCCAGTGGGGAGTTAGTTAAAACCAGAGCTGCACATCAGTCTAATTTTTCGCCCCATCCCATTCTGTCCCACCTAATTTTTATCAAATCCCATCCCGTTCCATCCCTCATGAATAAATTTTTAGTCCCTTCCCAATCCGTCCATTAACCATTTGTCCCATGGTTCCCACCATGTAACTGATAAGTGAGAAACTGAGAGTGAGAAACTGAAAACAATCCTAAAATTGCCGCCATTTTTTAACTTGAGTTTATGAATTTCAGCGTCAGATGGAAACAATATTATAAACTGGTGGCTTATTAGTCTGCCGACATTCATTTTTTAGGGTAACAACAGTAACTAACAAAATCTACCAAAAAGGTTTGTCCCACGTTCCATCCCATCCCGTGAAAAAAATTTACGTTCCCATGCTGTACCATCCCACATTTCAAAAAAATAGTCCTGTGGGTGTACCATGGGACGTCCCATGGGATACCATAGTAACCCATGCACAGCTCTAGTTAAAACTACTAATTGGTCTTGTCTTTTTACTATTATTAATTTTTTTGGGGGGATAATATAATTCTTGTTGTATCTAATTTTATTTCATTTGTTTTTCTGGAGTACTCATTGTCGAAATCCAAGTTTAGTTTAAAAATGACGTCATATTTTCTGCTTAAAATAACGAAATACAAATAAGCTGGATTTTTTTCTCTACATGTTTTAGAATGTCAAGGAGTAATCTTCAGTATTTATTTTGCGATATCAATCTCAAAATAATTTCAACTTTGAAAGCTTTAGCTCTCAAATTAGTATCAATGCTTTCCGCATGTAGTTGTAGACTTCAGTAGCTGTTGACAACATTTGCAGTATCCAATGATCTATAATAGCAACTGTAATTAATAGATACCTTTGCATATTTAGACTGGAAAATCATTTAATTTGATCACACGAAATGTTTATGTTTCAGTGAATAGAAAAACTAAAGCTAGCTTGTAACAATTTTTTAATTGTTTGGTTGTTAAAATTCATGCATTTTTTAACGTAAAGTAATTTTACTCTTTGCTGCAGTTAATTAGATTGTTTATTTTCACTGAAAAAAATGGAATTATCCCATTGCTCCTAAAGGTTTCCTGCAAATCTGTGCAATATATGAATTATTCACAGTGGTTTCAATACAAAACTAGAAATGGATACAAGATAAGGCGGCATTGGCGCTCGCGATGTGTATATGTACCGGTATTTTAAAGTCATAAAAAAGTACGATCGACAAATGCAGAGTTTGAGGAGGGATAGGAAAGATCTCAACTCATTTTGATAAAGCCTGCAATCAAATTGCTTACTTATATTGCAGTGCCATCAAAAACATACGATCATCGCGTTCGTACAATCGCAATCTATTTCAATAATGACGCGTACTTAAGTCAAAACGGTACGAGAGGGAATAGCTCGTACAAAACGATAGGAATACTATTAGATTGAACAATCACGGCATGTATCATCGATCACAATATTGTACCTCCAAAATAATGAAAAGACATGGAATTATTTTTTAAAGTATGGTATAACAAATTAAAATATCGTGGTAATATACACACGTTAACTCAAACATGCCATTTGACTTAAAAGGCAAACTATCCAATTTCTTTTTTTTTACACGTCGAAAAATGAAAACAATCTATGCTGGGGAATAAACAGATGTCCATCAGACGTTTTTACTACATGGCACACAAAAATTCTTCCTGTGCTACTATGCAAAACAGAGTAATATTTGCACCAGGATGTCATTTATTAATATCAGTGTTGATTTATTAAAAATTGTTTTAGTACAGGTGTAGTCAATGGTCAATGAAGTTCACTGCAATTTGAGTCACCTAATCATAGTTATATAAGTTTTCTATCAACATTTTTTATATATATAAAAAAACCAATGCCACATTTCAACTGACATCAACACCTTACTGAAACCTCTCAATTGAAATAAATGCCAGAAGCATCTTCTTTTAACGATTAACCATCAACAATGAATTTAAGGCAAAAATTAATTCATCGACGTAATTCAATACATCTATTAAAGAATTTAATTGCAATATTTTGCAAATTACGATTAGCCAAAATAAATAGAGAAATTAATTTAACTATTTTGGTAGTTTACACGTATAATCTTTTAAATAATTTGAATAACAATAATAATAAAAAGAAAAGTTTTCTATGATTAAAGAGGTCAGTTTATAATCGATATCTCAATTTCCACACAAAAATATTCAAACAAATCAAAAAAATTCATGATAATGTCAGCCATGAAGTTATTTTGTTAGCAAACACCAAGAATCATCCAGTAGAACAGCATCCGCTTTTAGTCTGTGGAGGTTCGTCTTTAACCACAAGAATATTCTTCGATTTATTTGTACGCTGCTGCGTGTTTGCTTCAGCATTTTCCAGAATTCCTGGAGAAGAAAGATAGATTATTATTCAAAACAACTGAAATATTTTAGTTACTCTTTTTATAAATATATTTTTCAGGTTTCTTTCCTAGACAATTTATTTGGACTCAATATACATATCAAAATTATCAAAATATCGAATTCGTGAAATCGAGCAAATGTTTCTAAAGAATTGATTGTAAATCACAAAACCTCTACTTTGGCAAATAAGTGCTATCGATTTAACTAGTATTAAATAAAATTTTAGCTTTTGTGAACTTTTGTGCAACTTTCGTTGCAATTATTTAACGAAATTAAACTTAAAAAAATTTACTACGGTTAACTCAATTTAAATTTATTATTATGTGTAATGCATAACATAACACTCGTTGTAAATTAATATTAACAATAATTGTAAAATACTTACTTAAACTCATATCATAAAATAATTCCTCAGTTCCTCGGTTAAGTTTAGCTGACGTTGAATAATGTTTCGCTCCAACTGAAACAGCATACCTTAAAAAAAATGCCATTTTTTTTAATACACCCAAAATATAACAAAAACACGCAGTATACTCTTCAGCTTCATTTGCGTTCACTTTCCGATCTTTTTCCAAATCAATTTTGTTGCCAACTATTCCGATACAAACATCATTGCCTAACTCCATCCTTAATTCTCTAACCCATTTTTTAACCTGTAGTAAAAATTATTATTATTACATTTTGTTAAAAGCATGTAGTTTGTAATTTAAAAAGGAAAATATGTTACTTTTTGGAATGAATCCTCATCCGTTATATCATAAACCAAAAGTGCACCGTGACTGCCTCGGTAATAAATAGGACCAAGAGCATGAAACCGTTCCTGGCCAGCTGTATCCTGAAATTACCAAATTCTACACTATATGACGCAAAATAATTTTAATTTAAATTGATACCCAAATGTTTATTTTAACGCATTTTCCGTTTACTATGATCTGACTTGTTTGAAATGACGCCTGAAAAGATAGTAAAGTTGTAAGTTTAACCAGAAATACAGAAATACAGAATTTTATTGCTTGTACAGTAAAAACCGATTACTAAAATAGTAATTTAACCTTTACTTTCATTTATATATTCTACAATTTAAAAAAAACTGTCGTGATTAGTGCGAATTCTGTCGCAATTGCAATTACTCACGTTCAAGAGATTACAAGTTGATTACGAGTACAACAAGCACATTTCTTTTAGCATATCTACTAAGATGTGAGTTGATGGTTGACTTACTTGTACTGTTGACTCGTGTTTTTCATTAAACGTTTTCTTTACATAGCGTAATACAAGCGATGTTTTACCAACACAACCTTCTCCAAGTAACACAACTTTAAAGCCGTCATCTTTCACCCGACCCGAACTTGTGGCTGCCATTTATAATTTCCCTTCAAGTTAATGTTGCACTCCTTTTCTAATATTTTCTGAGGAATTGAAATTCGCGTAAACAGATTTTAAAGAATAATCCCTACGCAACACCTAACGCCGTCACCTTGGCTTAACGAAAATGGTTGCCACTGACGTCACTGACAACGTAACATGTGACTCGACTGGCGTAGTATCTGGTGGCGAAATACTAAGTTCGCACATTGCAACTTAGATCATGATTTGGACAGCAGTCGTACATGTAACAATACTAAAATAAAAAACCCATGCCTTTTATTAAGAATATCAATGGCCTTGTTTGTAACAGCGGTTTAGTTTATTCAGTTTTTGTCGATTTGTGTTAGTCTTGAGCAAGTTATGAATCAACCATGTAAAGAAGATTATCCATACGCGACTTACAAATTTCGAATTTGCGAAGATCGGTTGAATCGTGCAAAAAAATTAGATTTACCGAAGTTGCCTGTAACGGAAGAAGAATTACATTTGTACGAGGAAATCTTCGAAGATGAGCAACTTCTACGTGATGAAATGAAATCAATTGCAATACCCGAAATTGATCCTGCTCGGCATCAGCTTGCTTATGGTTGGGCTGCATTACCTAAACTGGTGATTCCCCCCCCCCCCCGACCCGACAAAAAGAACAAATACCGGATTATTTAAGTAATATTTTATGATCCGCTAAAACAATGTGACATTATATGCAGAATCGTGAACTCCGTGGGAAAAGTTTGATAAACAAGCAGATTGCGTTGATTCAACTATGTGAATATCTCTACAATCCAGAGCACATTGATCGAGCAAAGAGAGAGGGTGAACTACATTTGTGATCAATATTCAGTTGTAGAAATAGTCTTAAAAGGTATAAAATATTTCGTTTTAATTTGAAGATGTTATTGCAACGTTGAAAAATTTACTATGCGATAAAGATAAATTCGTGAGAATTAAAGCTGCCGAAAGTATGGTTGTTATTGCTGGTAAGATGCTTCCTATTATTCGTTCCTTATGCTGGAGTAACTTGTTAAAATATCCTTTCATGTGGTTCATTAATTTATTATTTCAGGTTATCCATCTGGTATTTACACTTTGCTCCACTCAAATGTGATTGGAAATTTAGCAAAGATGTTTGATGATGAGTTTATGTCAGCGAGGAAAAATGCTCACAAAGCAATATCAATGCTGGCTACTAGTTATCAAGGTAATGCAATCTTTGTCCACAAATTCCTGCAATGTTAAAAATATCAGAACGATTTCTCAAATAAAAGACTAATATTGCTACAATTATTTCTAGGTGTAAGATCTCTCTTGCAAAGTCGATTGGTGATTAAACTATTGGGCAAATTACTGAATGAAAAGAATTTCATTCAAAGTATCATCCTGGATACACTGCATTGCTGTTTTAAAGAAGATTTCCGACAAGCCTTAGATGCTGATGCTATGAATAAACTCAGAGTCCTACTAAATCATAAATATCCTGCCATAAGAGCAAAAACTGCACTCGCAATATCAGACATCAGGTCTATCAGTTTCTCCTGCACTGTATTACACTGACGTAACTTTTCACAATATTCTAATTCTTTAAAACCATTTTTCAGTGTTAGTCTCCCTGGGAAGTTGGCGGCATGTATAGACAACACGATACCGCCATTGATTCGTCTATTAACTGACAAACATCCTCTTGTCAGAGCAAAATCAGCTTCCGCTTTAATGATGTAAATGCTTGAGTGACTGAGAAATTTATTTTGGTTGTTATTAATCTAATATTTTTTAAAGGATAACTACCATTACCAAAGGCAAGCAAATGGCTGTGGTAAATAATGTTATCCAAATGGCGATACCCCTGTTGAACGACCAGAAATTTGAAGTTAGACTTAATATTTTAAAGGTAATTTTGTAAAGTTAACTATTGAACCATTATTTAAGTAATGAACATTTATACAGTATCTTTATAACCAATACTGTAGTTGCTAACTAATGTTTCTGAAATTCCCGTTACTCGAAATGTGTTACTCGGCTATGTTGATCAGGTAACAAGAGCACAACTGGCTATATATATAGCTACTTGAAATATACATGTTTGGTATTCTTCGAATAATTCAAATTTAATACCAGATTTCGCAGTTACTTCTGGATTCGCATCCATTTGTCCGTGAAGCAGCCAAAATTGCCCTTAATGTGATCCAATGGAAACATAGTGGAATGTAGAATGCAAGAAAAATCTTCGTAATTCTCGAAATTGTACAATTGTATTACTAAAATTTTTCAGGTGGCAAATTATTCAGAAATAAAGAGTGAATGAATGTTAAAAATATTATTCTTTCATTTTTCATGTATCACGAAGCAATTGTTGAACATTTTGCACACGTAAGTAGCAAACGGAATTTTGGCCAATTAGTTTTGGTCACAAAATATATCAAGAATTGGCGCTAATGTGTTGGAAACTTCTCCCCACATCTTTAACAAATGGTGGAAGCTATAAATTTTACATCAATACCCCAAATTTTCTCCCAAGTATTTAGCTATTTGCCTATGGGCATATTTAAAAAGTTTTGCAATTCGGGTTGCTGTTATTTTGGAGTATATTTTATGTTGAAGTTTAGGGGTGAATTTTAACGCATTCAAAGATATCAGTTTTGCATTTCGTGTTATTTTTCCATATTCTCCTATTCAGCGAAGGATTTTGGAGACTAGAGCGAGGAAATCTACTTGTATTTTTGTTGTGCTCTCGTTAAATTAGGCAATTAATTGTCAGAGTAACTACCTACAATATTTAAAGCCCGAGGTCCTATGAATTTTTTCGAGGTGTAGCCGGATCCTGTCCAGGTCAAAAAGCCCGTTCATATTGAGCTTTTTGGGGTACCCACATTTAAAGTGTTACGGTCATATGGGTCGACGTATAGTCACCTCTTTTTCTGTGGAAGCAATGGGTATTGTGGGAATTGGTTGAAGGGGTCATCCATAAATGATGTCACATAAAAATGGCGGATTTTCAACCCCCCCTCCCTTCTCCCCTTTAAAGTGTCAAAAGAAATTAATTTTGTTACGCTTACGTAACAAAATTAATTTTTTTTGGCATGTCGAAGAGACATGTCACTGCAACAGAAATGGATGTGTTGAAAACAGATGGGTGAATTGAAAAACGCGTTAGTTTGTTGGATTTAAGTAGTAATTTTTACTGGTTACTAGAAAAACAACTTGTGACATCATGTCACCTTTCCGTCACTGTTCCAATCAATCCCCTCCTCCCCTTTCTCGCATGACTTGTTTGTGGATGAGCCTTAATGAGTATAAATTTTACTCCACAGATAGCCATTGAATAATGGTTTCGTGGTTGATAGTTATATCCTCCGCAACCTTCAGTAACAAATTAGCATTAACTAAAAAAGAATAGAATTTAACAACTTGAAGAATACGGGTTTCCAGGAAATAACTAATACAGATAAAATCAAAATTTAAATTGTTGAATAGAAGATTTTTTGACTTCAAACATTGAAAAACACATGAAAAAGTGTAAACATGCAGGAAAAGTTTAAGTCTGCCATTTATACATTGCCCAACATTCATTGCAATTTTTACCACACAAACTGACGAACAGTGGAGTCACCTGTATTTTCCTGGAAAATGTTTGAGGAAGATTATTTTCTAGCACATTATTTTTTACAACAAAAGTTGTAGAAATTTGAGCCAGTGGAGGCAGTAGCATAAATAAATAAAAATTGTTATAGTTTTTTTTAATTTAAATTTTTTTTTTTTTTTTTGCATGGACAAAGCAGCGGTGTGACAAATGTACACATTATTGGTACTATCGCTACGTACTATTGCGAATACTTTTTTTCATAAGAAACAGTACGTACGCTGACCTTATTTTTTTTTGTAGTAAAAAGTCGCGAACATTTATTTTTGAGCCCGTTTGTACTCCATACAATCACCACGGTCTGTAATAATAGTCTTGCGTCATAGTGTCAATGGACGCTATTCCGCTAATGAATAAGTAAATTTAATTTTTTTTCTTCATTTTTACATCGGATGTAAATTATCCAAATCCTATTTAATCGTACAGTACATTGTGGAAACGTTATTGTTCACGTTTCCACAAAGTGTGTAATTTTAACCAATCACCGACTCTCAACAAGTTTGGTGCGCGCCAACACGATTACACGAAAGTTTCCGACAAGAACGTGGCTTTAGGCCTTTGGTTAAATTAGAACCATTTACTGAATTATTTTGCGAAGAATTTACCAACATGAGTGTTCCTGCGTTTATTGATATTAGTTTCGAGGAATTTGTGAGTGATTGAAGTCGAATACTTTGCAAAACCAAGCGTGAAACAATCGAACCGTATTTCAACATTCGTGATTTTATATTTTAGGTTGCCGAAATTCGTTCTTATTTTAAGGGACTAGGTTCAGAAATATCCGAAGAACCAAGTAAAGATGGATTGGTTACAGATCTGAGACAGATAATCGATGTGTGTGATATGTGCTTCAAGGAAAATTCCGAAACAGGTGAAAATTCAGAAATTTTTTTATAAAAAAGTCAAAGCTGTATTTTAATACAGCGTTATTACAGCGTTAAATACAAAGTTATTTTAATTTTAATGTAAATAACTTATATTTCCAGATATCGAAGGCGTATTAAATAGCATTGTATCTTTACTTATTATGATGCCAACTGTCGATTGCAGCGAGAATTTGGTTTTGTCTTTTTGTGAAAAATTAGCAAAAGCCCCAAATGCCAAATTATCTTTGATTTGTCTACGTTGGTACGTAATATTCCCAATGAGTATCTTACTTTATCAGACCGAATTTTATAAAATATTTTCAGTTTGAATAATTTGTTCTATGGTTTAAATGACAAATCACCGCTTCGCTATTATATTTACTACAACATGATCAAAGTGGCGGGACAAACCGAATCTATTAAATCGATATTTTCGGATATGGACAAGGTAATCCATCATTTTTACAATTAAATTGACAAGTTTTGAGTGAATACTCAAACAATATTTTTGAGACTAGATTTTATTGGAATTTTAAACTATTTATTCTAGTGGTAATTCTGGTCATTTTTAAATGAAATTTAACAATAGCCAGAAATAATTCACGACACAATGTATAATTTAAGATTATTTTTATCTGCGTGAAATGCAACTCTCTTTAAATTTGTCAGTAATCTAAACTTTACTTTAAATTTTTACCGTTATTTTTTATTTTTGTCAATATGTAAATTTTTTCTGCTTTCAGTTGAAGTCTTGGATCCAAAACTGTGGAATTTCTACCGACAAATTTCAAGCTCTGCTTCGTTCACTTCATGAGTGTTTGTTAGAATGCAGACTTACGTAAATTCTTACAATCGTAACACACGTTTAAATTAGACACTTACCGACAATTTTCAAATTCAGTGATCTCGCTTCGAAAGTAATGATAGAGTTGCTGAGCACGTACAACGAAGACAATGCTTGTCAAGCTCGAGACGATGCTCATAGGTTGGAAATTCTATTTTAAATTTCTATTTTAATGTATACCAATGTCTACAAAATTTGTTAATGCTGTTGATTAAATTTCGTGATCGTTTTGTTGCAGATGCATCGTAACGTCGTTAGGAGACCCGAATACTTTTCTTCTCGATCATTTGTTGACGTTAAAACCAGTTAAGTTTCTGGAAGGAGAGTTAATTCACGATTTGTTGACCATTTTTGTGTCGGAGAAGTTATCGTCTTACCTGCAGTTTTATGAAACTAATAAGGATTTTGTTCAGTCATTAGGTAACGAAAAATATAATTTGTAGTAATTTGTTATTTATTATTATGTTGAATAATTGTAAGGTTTGTGTCACGAGCATAACGTTCAGAAAATGAGATTACTGACATTTATGCAAATGGCTGAAAATAGAAAAGAAATTCCCTTCGATGTGATTCAACAGGAATTAAAACTTGATCCTGAACTTGTCGAAAGTTTTATTATCGAAGGTGAAATATTCTGATAATATCTAGGATTAACTTTAGATAATTTTTGTGTTATAATTTTAGTTGTCAGAACGAAAATGGTTCGCGCGAAGATCGATCAATTGAATTATCGAGTAATAGTCTCGTCTACCGTTCATCGGACTTTCTCCAAAGCACAATGGCAACAAATGCACGATGTACTAAAGACGTGGGCGACTAACTTACAGCAAGTTGAAGGAAGCATGCAAACTGTGTTGAATATGCAGTACGATCAAATGACAGGACAAGCGTGAATTTCAGATATTACGATTAACAAAATTTTCCATTTGGCCTGTACGCACGAATGTCGAAAAAATTAAAAATAATCTGAAACAGAATGAAGAGAATGACTAATTTACTTTTTGAAAATTAATAATTTGTAACAAGATGTTTAAGTTCAAATTTATCCTACAGATGGCGCTCCGTTTTCTTGTTGGTTTAAGTTTGCTGGAACTATCCGTTTCAAATTTCAAATGAAATTACAAATGTTCAATAACAAAATAACGAAGGGAACGAATTATTTTTAGC
>JAQIWS010000491.1:0-20761 GCA_034696085.1 Stigmatogaster subterranea | reverse complement strand
TTTTTTCTGAATTTCGTTATAAATTTCTCTTTTTCCAGGCATCAAGCAAATTAATTTCTTCCACCTGTTGGAAGCTCTGTTGTCCTGGAAACTTGGGTTTGTGTTGTCTTGTGGGATTCTGTGTTATTGATTCTCCAAAGATTTCTATCAGAGGCACCATCTGTTTCTGGAATTTGAGATGAAGGAATTCCAAATTGAAAAATAAAAAATATAGAAAATAAAAAATTTGATTTTTATTAAAGCACATGTCCATTTTTTTCTTCTTCGTTTAAAAATTTATTCTCAGATCCAGACTAGTCTGGAAAAGGGAGTCTTCTTCCTAGGGTAAGGTGATGATTTATCCCCATCCTCACACGAAAAGACGTTAAAAAGGGAGTTTCTTGAGCGATGACACGGTTAAACACACTTAATTCTCTTTCCCCTCTTGATAAACATCTTGTAAGTCAACAAACAACCCAAGAAAATTCTGCAATTTCCTTCTTCTTTTCATTTTTTATTTATATAGTACTCTGTACTTCCCGACCAAAAGAAAACACCCTTAAAGGTGAAATACATCGCCAACCTGGCGCCTTGATTTTGTCAATAATCTAACTTGACCTTTGTCTGGGCATCCAATAAAAAAGAAAAAAAAGAGAGAAAAAGGTGTAAAAGACGGTAAGACAGTTTGGCCTTTTACCACCACCGCCGAGTAGCGCCACTGTCGATGATAATAAGCGTGTAATGGGGAAGCAGACAGCATTCACGCCACCGATAAGCGAGAACCCGTGGTTGTGCGGAGACATGCGGCATCAAAACGACGCAAACGTGCGTTAAAATACTCAACGGATTAATGGAATTGACGTTAATCTTCATCCTATCGTGGATTACCACGGTACATGCAACAAATGGTAAGTGATTTTCTATCAGTAATTGTTTTTAATTGTTAATATTGCGAAATTAGCAGAAAAATGTTACATTTTGTTTGTTTTTTGAATGTGAAATTGATTTGTAATGTTTGTTTTTTGAACGTGAAATTGTTTTGTAATGTTTGTTTTTGTATTTATTTATCTTTATCTTAAACCTCCGTCGATTTCGCTTATCTTTTGAAACATGAAATCTTGAACTGAAGGCGCGACTCATTAGTTATTAACCAGGGGGGAAGGTGAAGCCGTTGAAAATTACAGTTGTAAGGGTTACGTTTATTTTAAGAGTGTAAATATTGCTCGGAATTAAATATAAATGTTTCAGTGGCTGGTTAAATATTTACAATTCACAAATTGTGAAATGTATACAAAAGCCAACTTGGTCAACGCCAACAAGTTAATGGTAAGTTAATTTGAGTTTTTGGTTAGTACTACGGTTTCAATTTTTAATTTGTACAATACAATATTGCAGTATTCAGTTTGATTAACTAGTGTTAGTTTTTTGCACTGAAGGTAGTTTTTTTATTTTGTTTTGTTTTTTTTATAATTTTTTAGCCGTGGAATTTCACATACGTGAAAACAAAATTTTCATTTTATTTTCATTGCTTTTACTTTTACTTTTTACATTTAAAAAATTGTATTTGTTATAACTAATTTTAACAGGTATGACGCAATGTTTAATACCAAAAAAATTCAATTTTCTACTTTTTCTGACTTTTCATTGAAACTGTACGTAGTGTTTTACGTGTTCATATTAATCCAACAAAAAAACTTTGTATTTTACAGAGTCAAATTTAACAACACTACTTTAGATTTAAAAATTGCGTTTTCACTTTTCATTACATCGTTCGTTCTAACAGAAAAAATTTTCTGCTCGAAACGTCACTTCAATTAATTAATTTTACTTTTTTATATTTAATACATTATATTTTTACCACTGGCACATCCAGCTAGATGCCGGGGTTTCTTGGCAGCTCCCTGTTGGTACAAAATTTTTACTTTTTCATTTTAATGTACTTAACTTAGTTGCGTTATATTTATCGACAGCTATCAGGTGATTTCACTGTCTTTGTTACGGAATCTTTTTAACGCAAAAGTGATAAAACACTTGTTAGCACTCCCGTAGAAAAATCGTAACGTTCTATGATAGTTTTTACTTTTAACTGTTATTTTTCTGCTTCGCCTGCATTTCGTTACGTAGTTAAACACTTTTTTGTTTTGTATTCAAGGAGTTCCAACATTAACAACACCGAACAACCAAAAAGTCACCGCAAACACAGGCGACACAGTTACCCTGCCATGCACTGCCAGCAGCAAACCACTACCAACTATTGAATGGTACAGAGAGAAAAAATTAATAAATACTGAATGGAAACGATATCGACATCATCACCGAGGTTTAAAAATCCGTGGTGTCACTCGAGACGACGAAGGGGCGTACGTGTGTCGGGCGGTCAATGGATTTGGATCCGTGGAAATTGAAGTTTACCTAGAAATCAATGACGAAATGGGAACTTCCACGCACCATGGACCTATTGTGGTGTCAGGAGGTGAGATACAATCAAATTAATTTTTAATAAAAACGTGTAAGAAAGGAGACAAACGATTACCTCTTAAAGGAGTTCTGCAGATCAATTCATAGATTTTGTCTGCCGTATATACAGTACTACACAATATTCTGGCAAAAGATTTGCGTGTTTCTCATTGGTTGGAAATAAACCGGTGGTTGCGAGTGGGTAATTTGAGTGAGGAAACGTTTTAATGAGTAATCGGCAGCTAGTATTTCTATAGCTAGTATTTTAAGGATTTTTAGACTTTGCTATCTCACTTTTCTGTGGGGGTGGGAAAGGAGAATTCAGATGTGGTTGGCAAAAAAATGTCAAAGTTGTAAATAGGACTTGAACAAAGCATTCAGCCTTAGTACTTATAGATGTATATCCAGCAATGACTCAGGTGAATCAAGTGAATCAGTTCATGGTCTCAATGTGCGATGTTATACAGTCAAAATTAAAAAGATAAACTCTACGTACTAGAGTTCCAATTACCCGAACCCGTGATAATTAGGCGGGTGCGGAGACCAGACAATTCGGATAATTCGATCATGTGAAAAAACGAAATCATGAAAAGCATTACTGAAACACGCTTATAATACCAAAAACCTTTAAAAATGTCGAAAATGGTTGAAACAAATACGGTAATAACTAAGTGTAATTACATTGCTGTGCTATATTATTCAATAAGGATTCAATAAGGATATTTTATTTAGAGATAGAATGCGTTTTGTGACGGTTTAGTCTTGCTTTAGCCCTTCAGTGTTCACATCCACACAGTTTTGCATTAACTGTGCCTTTTTTACAACTTGGCTGTTATTTAAATGTACCAAAGCTGGGTATAAGATAAATTGGAGATCGGATAATTAGAATTCTGATACTGACTGTAAGTGTAAAAGGTGCAAAAAATATTAAAATTATTCGCGGTATAAATATCACCACGGTGTGATCCGTAAATGTTTTCTCTAAAAAATCTTGCTGCTCGCATGAATGTATTTACAAATTAGCACTTTTTCTGTCACATTTTTCAATAATCTATTTTTTTTAAAGTTTGGTAGGACAATATCTTGATGTTTAATTAAGAAACCTGCCAAAATGCAATGAATTGTACTAATTTAACATATATATTTATTCCTACTGTGGATGCGCCTACACGTATAGTTTCATGTTGTCTGCGAATTCTATTAAAGGGTTCTTACTACTACAAGGTGTTGGCAGTGGCGTAGCCAGGGGGGGTGGTACTAGGACGATTTTTCTAACAAAAAACCAACACAAATAACATTTAAGGATGTTGGAATTAAAGTTTTACTTCAAATATAAACATAGTGTGTTAATTCATTTTCCTGTAAATTGCTTTGACTTTTTGTATTTTTGGTATGCAAACTCAGAAACTGCCCCCGGCGGCAAAAGCTCTAGTTACGCCGCTGGGTGTTCGGGTCAGTATTTTTTCATTTAAAGATAGCGCCTAAATTTCAATTCAAACTGAGCATCGTGCTAATACGTCACAGACTTTTTTTTTGTTAGAGGGCGCCACATTTATAAAAATATGTACCTAGTTGTATTTGTGACAGAGAAACATAAGGGCAATTCACTCTTGCTTGGTTTCGTTAAATAATGTATCGTCAAGATCCGGGATGCAAACGAGCCAGTAAAACATTAATTTTCAATAATTTTCAATTAGTGAAAGCATTGAGGTATTCAGCACAGCTTTGCAGTGCACATCAATGGAGTACCTAATCTTCTGGCTAAATTGGTGAGCGTGCCCATTCTACATCTTGCCAGATAACTGCACATTTATTGACTGGATACATTATCCTTGCATTGAATTCTAATGTGTGTACAAAGTTGGGTTGTAACTGTCCTACAGAACGGAAGTCATATTGCTCTAATATTTGAATTGACATGTATTTGTCATCAGTTGTATTACTATACTTACCAATCACTTCCCAAAAATATCTAAATAAGTAAATACGAAATTTATCCTGCTAATTTTTTCATTGCAGAATCACCAAATATCCGAGCAATTCCTCGTGATCCGTTTGTTCAGCGACAAGTTGGTGGAAGTTTTAAACTTCGTTGCGATGCTCACGGAAATCCCGAACCAAGTGTTACGTGGTTTAAAAACGGACAATCCTTGCCTGTCAATAGTAAAGAAAGAATTAAAGTTTACCGGAAAGTTCTTCAGGCCCATAACGTTAGTGTGGAAGATTCTGGAAATTATTCCTGTGTTGCTCATAGCGAAATTGGAAGGGATGTCGCAACTTTCTTCGTTGAAATTGTTGGTAAGGATATTATCTTCAATATGTTCATTACCTGTTCAAAATGGTTTCATAAATGTGAATTTTTGAATGTACGATTTTGCTGAAAATTACAATCGTCCATTTTTTTACGCTCCTGATACTGCTCACTTGGATTGTGGTGCAGCACGCTTTGCTTGTGAGGCTACGATTGGTCACACTTGTAAAAGCATGTTTTCAGACGATTGAATACAACTTCTAATCGCCACAGCGATTATTCACCTGATTTCTGAAAGGTGGCGGTTACTTGACAATTGGGTTACAGTCGCAATCGTCACAATCAAACCCCATTCATGAAACCCCTTATTTTAATTTAATTTTGAGTATTTTAGTTAAACTACAACGATAATAATTACACATTCGCTTCTGGATTTTACATAAATTTTGGAATTTTGGAATTTCATAAATATTTTCGGAATGGTGCAATGATTTCTTCAGGATTTTTTTCGAATGGAATACTCCCATTTCTGTCTCGAAAGTACTGTAGAGGAAAACAATTGGATACGATAGCTGCATTACGCGTAAAGCAGTCACCTACTTGTTACATTCAATTGGATCAATGCAGTAAATTTGATTTTCAATTGTAATTGAAAATACAAATTTTGTACCAAAGAAAAGTTATTGCGACATGTCTGCATCCCTTCTTGAATTTATTTCCAACTTTTAAACGCAAGTGGACCCATCCACAGGTGTAAATTTACCAATAATTAAAGTGTGTAACCAGTATTTACTTTTACTTCATCACCTATTCCACTTAATGTACTGTATTTTTTTTTAATTAGAACTCTACAACCGAAAACCAGAGTTTATGGACAATCTGCCTATAAATACAAGTGTTAAAGTCGGGGGAGTTGTGATTCTGGATTGCAAAATTAGAAGCGAAATCCAACCCACGATAAAAGTAAATTTCAATGAATTTTTTGGTTACTAAGTTATTAATTTATACGCTATTTTTAATTACAGTGGTTAAAACGCGTGTACGACTGGGAAAAGCCAAGGATAAATGAAACACTAAGCATTCATAGCGGCAAAAACTTTAGACCCTTAAAATCAAAAACAACATCTACGCGCCAAAAATTTACATATGTTAACAAATTATCGATTTTTAACGTTTCTCCATTTGATGCTGGCCGGTACATGTGCATAGCGGCTAATGACAACGGATTTAATCACCAGAGTGCCTTAGTTGTAGTTGAACCGCGTAAGTAAAATTTTTCCCTTCATGCACAATGATTCTCACATATTAGCTGAGCTTTGGAGATTGGGTTTTGAAATGCGTTATAACAACTGCGACTCAACTCTTGGAGGAAAAATAGAAGGTGTACTCACTCGGGAGGCAAAAATCACGTGGTTTCGAAATTGCATTGCCAGTAATACGGGAATCGCACACGACGTCACAGGAATATCAGAAACATGCGCGAAAGCATTCAGTGCACCTTCGATTTTTCCACCATAACTCAACCAAGGCTCAACTAAGGTCCATAATAATGTGGTCTTATCAATGGGTTCTAGCAGAAGACTCGAAGTATATCCGAATGTACAACATTATGATCAAGGAGTACATTATAATTTATTTACTTATAGTACTGTAAAACTGAAAGTTTAACCTTGGACGAACATAATGTTCGTCCAAGGTTTAACGTCGATCAAAGTGGTCTAATGATGAGACTGTGAGATAAAATTGTTTTTAATGTCAAATATTCAATTCTAATCTGCCATGTCTGCTTCTTTTTAAAGGGATGGTCGTTACATCAATTGAATATGCATCAATTCCAACAACTTTAACAGTTATCATCGTGGTAGTGTCAGTGGCAATTATTGTGATAGTTTTATTGATATGTGTTGGTAACAGACGACAGAATAGAACAAGTGCGAAGCCACCGGCATTACCCAAAAGACCACCTCACTTGGCACTAAGAGTGGAATTAGATAACCAAAATAATACTAGAAAATGGAATGAGTATGGTATTGTAGTTCGAGATGAAGATCATAGCTACATTCAAGGACGAAGAATGGGTTCGTGTTAAAATAATTAAAATATTAAACATTATTTAATACAGATTAAATAAAGATCCGGCAGCTGCATTGCAATAAGTTGTTTTTAACCATAACGCTGTAATGATGCTTTAATGTTGATTTAATTTAACTTAATTAATAAAATAAGTGCAAAGAAAATGGACAAAATGTTTGCTACAGGGTATACATAGTTGTTTGTTTTTTCGTAATAATCTAAGTCAAATCTCTTAATATTTTTGTTATTTGCAGTGGAATTTCTAAAAGTTTTGCTCAATTGTATTACCATAAATTAAAAATTAGCTACTTAAGATAATTTAAGTTTAAGTTGATGTAACAATTTTGGATTTGAAGTGTGATTTTTATTGTAAAAATTATAATATATTAACCATAATCTCAAAAAAATCAACGTTGTTCCTAATATATTTCGTTATATGTTGCTATGTTACGTTTCCTTGTCATGTAAAAATTAAACCAAGTTTTTTTCCAGAAGCATGTCAAAACATTGTACGTAAAAATAAAAAATTTATAACATAAAATCAACTTCAAAGATGAAATTTTTCCACACAACTTTTTTCTAGCCTCAAATCACCCTTCCTTTATTTATTCTTTTACTACCCTAGTACGAGTCTACTTCATTCTTAATCCCGCTAATTCTATTTTATTTCAAGCCCAATCGATAAATCGATGTAACTAGATTGAAACCGATAAAGTAGCCAATTGTGTTCCGATAAAAAATAGGTGAAGTGAACAATAGTCGCCACTTTATCTCACTTTTCCAAATGGCTGGGTTACAAATACTCACATCGCCACCTCGTGATAAATTCACTAACAGCAAAGGCGTATATAAATCCCGCCAGACTCGTCCGATCTCATTTAACTGCAACCAATATGGCGACAGTTTTCGGTGACATCGCTGCTGGTCCGCCGATCGAAGTTTTCGCGGTAAATAAAGCTTATCTGGACGATGACCACCCGCTTAAAGTCAATCTAAGCATCGGAGGTTAGTTACGCATAAAAAATTTTAATTGCCATTTTGATAATTTTAATATTTTAATACTTTGACCGCTTTGCCCTTGGATGAAGGCAAGAATATGTATGATATATTTTAATTTTTGATAGCGTATCGCACCGAGGAAGAGAAGCCGTGGGTTTTACCTGTCGTGCGAAAAGTTGAACTTCAAATTGCTGCGGATGAGAAGTTAAATCATGAATACTTACCTGTTCTCGGAATGGAATCGCTCAGCACTGCGGCTGCAAAGATGCTTCTTGGGAGTGAAAGTCGTTCAATCGTAGAAAATAAGGTTAAAAGAAAAATGAAAAATCTCTTAAACAATTAAGTAACGAATTTGTTGCAGTTTATTGCAGTTCAGTGTTTGAGTGGCACAGGTGCGCTGAGAGTTGGAGCTGAATTTTTGAACCGATGTCTTGGGTTGAAAACATTCTACATTTCTGATCCTACATGGGGTGAGAAAATTTTTAATTTATTAATTTAAATTTATTGATGACTAAGTGTTTAATTTGAGGGAAAGAAAAATTGGCTAAGTATCAAAATTGTAGATTTTTTTTTAATTGACATTGTGTAACAGTAAAGTTGAGCAACATTAAAGTAATTTTCCATTAAAAACAGTCGTCATAAATGATAACACTTTAAATAAAAAATGGTCTAAATTACATTTGGAAAAAAAATTACATTTGTATATTTTTTAACAGAAAATCACGTCCTGTTATTCAACCGTGCTGGGTTTACCGACTGTCGTTATTATCGTTACTGGGATGCAAAGGAAAGGAAATTCGATTTACGAGGAATGATCGATGATTTAAAGGTAAATTTAATTCACCTGGATGTTATGTTTCTTACTTCTCAGAAAATACCTTGGTACAACCTGTAATTCTAATAAAGTTTCTACTCTCAAATAACAGGAGGCTCCACCTAAAAGTGTTGTTGTTCTTCACGCTTGTGCTCATAATCCAACAGGAATTGACCCTACCAAAGAAGATTGGGATGAAATTGCAACAGTATTACAGGTAAGCATTGTTTTATTAATGAAAACGATGGGTTGTTAACGTTGTAATTATTTTTTTTTAATAAAGGAAAGAGAAATATTTCCGTTTTTTGATTCCGCTTATCAAGGCTTTGCATCTGGAGATTTAGATCGTGATGCATTTGCGGTTCGACACTTTGCTAAACGTGGATTTGAGTTTATTTGTGCTCAATCGTTTGCGAAAAATTTTGGACTTTACAGTTGAGTGTAAGAGAAAATATTTTTTAAATTATAATCTACAACCAAAACAATTTTCAGATGAGAGAATCGGAAACTTAACCTTAGCCGTCAACAATACTAGCGTAATCCCAACCGTCAAATCTCAACTAACCCTGATAGTGCGAGCGATGTATTCCAACCCACCAGTCCATGGTGCTCGAATCGTATCAACGGTTCTCAACAATCCGAGCTTATTTGAAGAATGGAAGCAGTGTATTAAAACAATGTCCGAGCGAATTCGATCAATGCGAGTGGCACTTCGAGATCGCCTTGTCGCGCTCCAAACCCCGGGAACATGGGACCATATCACTCAACAAATTGGAATGTTCAGTTATACCGGATTAAATCGTATGTTTACGTCGCTAGAGTTATTTATTTATAAATTTATTAATAATTTACTTTTAATTTAGCCGTCCAAGTTGATCATTTAACCAAAGAACATCACATTTACCTTTTGCGAAGTGGACGTATAAACATGTGCGGGGTGACTCCGAAAAACGTCGATCACGTCGCGAATGCCATCCATGAAGCTGTGACCAAATACCAAAACGCAAAATATTAAGCTCTTAAATTACTTTACATAAATTGTTCAAAAAGTGCTAATGTTCTCAAAGATTACTGCCTTATTATACTAATGTTTAAAAATGTTGAAACTATAAAATAGGAATTGTGATATTTCTTATAAATTGATAAAATTGTTTGGATATAGTTTTTTGGGATTAATAAAAATAATTTAATTCCTTTTATTCATTTAAAATTGTCTTCTGGTAGAGCCGCAATTTGACCAAATGTAAATCAACCTCCAGGACCGAGGAATATCGCAAAATTCTCGGTAGCAGTCAGTGCAGAATTGTAGACGCTACAGTATTTACCGTGTACAATAGCATTAAACAAAGTGTTAGCTTGGAAATTTTACTCAAAGCATGTTTTTATTTTAGCATTATTTTTGTAAATTTTTACATTTACCCTCAAAGTCAATTATTAAATGGCTCAATAGTGTGATAATACAAAAGCCAGTTTATCCATTATTAAAAAGTTATTTTGTCTTAGCAGAATAGATTTGTTACAAAATTCTTAAGAAACGTAACCATAGAAAAACGTGTTTAACTAAATTCGTTTTATAATATAACGAGCAGCCAAAGCTAAAATTGGAGCACCGCTTGGAACTCCAGGAAATGGACCCGAAGATGCAGCGATATCCAGATGCGAATATTTAATCGGGTTTTCACTTCCCTTTTCGTGCTAACGAAACAGAAATTATTATCATTAAATTTCAAAATATTGTGGTTTTTACCGAAAATTATCTCACTTTTTGCAGATCCGAAACTTGAAGCAAAAAGGCAACAGGGAATTGATGACCACGCGGTGTACGCGATGATGGAAGGTTATTACATTGCAATACATCCTCGTATTCGGATTTAGGTGCCACTAAATCGTAATCTTCACGACGTAATGTCGAAATTTCCAACGGTTCTGCGATTGAGTCACCTGCCGCTTGTAATTTACGAGCAGAATCCTCTTCTGCTGCTGGTCCGTTATCGATTACAATCTGTTAAGTTCGTTAAATAAATAAATTTATCCATTAATTGGTTAAAAAATTTGTACGAAGTTCACGTTAAATATTTTTCTTACCGAGTAACCTTCACCAACGCTCAGAACAGCGTGACCCGTGAGGGTCGCGACAGTGAAAATGTGAGGATTTACTTCTTTCTTCGCCTAAATTAAAACCAAAAAAAACAAATTGTGGACTTGGGAAAATGTAGAAAAATTGGTGAATTGAATGTGAAAGGGTTTTTAAAATGATAAATCTCCGCCATACCTTTTCTTGCATGACATGAAGCAAATCAGCCATTGCCATACGTCCTTCTGCATCGGTATTTCCAACACGAACTCTCATTCCATTTCGAGCAGTAATTATCTCATCGCTGACATAACATTCTGTTTAATTACAATAAAACAAATGTGTAAAGTTAATTTTTTACTTTTAACTCCATTTAACATTTCAAAAATCGTTTGTACATCACCTCCTCGACTTACGTAACAGATGTGTACTAGCAATCTTTACGTAAGTCGAGTCTTATTAATATATAACCAAGAAATTAATTAATTGAGTAAAATATCAGTACAAGAACGTAAAGATGCGACCAAGACATTTTCAGCACCACTTTTTTTAACATTAAGCTTCAAACAAAGTCGCTAAACTGTTACCGTGATGTTGCGGCTAAAATTACATCAAGATCACAATAATTCTCGTTTACGTATTGGAGAAATTTAAGTAACTGGAGGAGTTGCTGTACTAAAAAATTTACCTCCGCTAATGCTGTTTCTAACCATCGCCATTGCCCCAACAACTTTGATTCCTTTTGGTTTCAATAGGTTCAATGTCTTTAAAAACAAACTATATTAATTAATATTTTAAAAAATTACAAAGACTTTTTCACCAAACCTGAAAAAAGCCACAAACAGCAGCAGCGCCACACTTATCGCGATGCATGCCCGCCATAACACCACCGGCTTTAATATCAGCGCCACCAGTGTCGTATGTCACACCCTATTAAAAACACGCAGACAGAAACAAAATTTGTAATTCTATTTTTAAATTATTCAATTAGTAACATACCTTGCCTACTAACATAAGTGTTGTATCAATCGTTCCTTCACCTACGTATGATAACAAGATAACGCGAGCTCTGTGCCGATCAACGTCTGAAGTTTGACAATACAAAGTAAAAACAATTACATTCCTACGACAAATTAAAATTTAAAAAAAAGTTACTTTTTGTTGCTCGGTTAACCGCAGACAAAAGTGGAAAATCCTTTTCGATCGCGTTTTGATCTGATACTACCGTAACATCGATAGCAGTTCCTCCGAACAGAGCTTGAACATAATTTGCTACATTTGGAGCCGCCATTCTTTCGGGATCAGAACCACCAACATCGCGAGCAACAGCGCTGTTAAATAAAAATAAAATTAAATATGAAATTAGAAAATTCAGATAATGTTTGAAAAAATTACCGTCCACATTCCAACGCTGAAGCTAATTTGATCGTTTTTTGTGTGGCATCTGTATCGCTTCCGAATACGCCTAGACGGAGAACTTTGGTCTTCTTGGCATCACTAAATTCTCTTACTTCTATAGGCTGAAATGTGAATTTATAAAGTATGAAAACCAAATTAAAACTTACGTTTTAAAAACAATAAAAATAAAAATCTAGCTACAAACTGCCCAAAAGAAATAACAGTAAAAATAATATTACTTAATATCTTACCACATAAAGTACATGCAAAGCACCAAGCAGAGCAACTAACTCTGTGTTCGGAAAATGACTTTCCACCAATGTCACTAACAACGGATTTTTACTACCACATTTTAGTGCCCTAAAATCAAATAAAACCATTAAAAATTAATCAAATCATCAGCAAAATCTCGGGAATAAAAATAAGAAAATTCAGTAAAACCGACTACTAACTTTTGTATACCTCTTCCGGCTGCTTCACTCACTCGGCGTGAGTCATCGATATGTCGGGTTAAATTACCAGTTGGAGCATAAATGAACCTGTGACTTGGAATTTTATCAACGTACAGCAGTTGTAACTCCTGGTAGGCGTGTTCGTCAATCTTTAATCAAAATTAATCAAAATTTCAGCGCTACGCACATTAAAAATACTTTTAAAAAATGACCTCTTTTCGATTATTAAGCACTTCCAATAAAAAACTAAATTCTCCTTTGAATTTATTGACAGGAGCATCAGTTATTACTACGACAGCGTCATAATGAGGTGATAAAATGTCATTTGTAGCTTCAATCGTAAACCTAAAACAAATATTAATTTCGATATATAGTTATAATGATCTTATAACATAAATAAAAAATATACTTTGTTGCCGAATTTTGTGTTGTTGCAGACATCGTGGCTCAGCGAACAACGACCTTGGAGTGGTTAACGCCTTGTCACTGTCACCTGAGTTTTTATAGGAAATGACGCGTGACTAGTGGTGGCGCCGCCCTGGTGGTGAGAGGTTAGAATTAAATCGAAGATTAATTTTTATCTTAACACATATCTGTGGTTAAATTACTAAATTAGATTATTTGTTGGTTAAACATACGTTGCTTTGATTTAAGTATCTAGTTATTATAAATAATCTAATAAAGTTATCTACAACAAAACTGAAATTTTTCTAACTTTGAAATGTTATCACCAGTGATCCTGGTGGCGTGTGAATGAGTTGTAAATTTTGTTAGTTTTGGGGGAAAAAATTCTTTACAATTTATTTCCTGCACAAATGAAGACAATCTAATTTTATTCCCTTTTCAAGAAAACATTTAACTCGAGTACTAAGATCAAATTTAAGGTCGTTGATGTGATTGAACTTTACACACACAGTAACCACAATGGCGGCGATTTTGGTTTTGAAATGCCGTGTGTTATCATCTTTGGGTTTTCAGCGTAATTTCAGCAATGTCAAGCAAATTAATTTAAGTGGCATATTTCCTCCACTCGTTGTGCCTTTCAACGACGACGAATCAATCGCCTATGATAAACTAGAATACAACTTTTCGAAATGGAGCACCGTTCCGTTCAAAGGTTTGAAAAACTTTCAAAACTGCAAAGCCAAAACTGGGTCAGTTTTTATTATATTTCCGCTACCCAACTTGATTCTATATTTTCGTAGGTTACGTTGTACATGGATCCAATGGTGAATTTGTGCATCTAAGTTTAGAAGAAAAATTAAACGTGTTAAAAAACGTTAAAAAACTTGCAGGCAATGATAAATTAATCATCGCAGGTGTTGGTTGCGATTGTAAGAATTTTATCTCTAAAACGTTGTTTTAATGATTAAAAATTGCAAATTTTAAATACCGAACTCTCTTTTATTTTCAGCCAAATTAGCCACACTTAATTTAATAGAAAAAGTGGCTAATCATGGAGCAAATGCAGCATTAGTCATTAATCCATATTTTTATAAATCACAAATGACGAATAATATTTTGCACAATTATTATAAAGAAGTAAGAAAACATTTTATAAATTAGTTTGTGTTCTAAATAATATTTTATAAGTGACATGTTCTGGCGACATTGGGTTGAAAAAGTTGTTGTTTAAATTCTATTTTTAGTCCACTGTAAATTAATTCTGTCAGCTTGCAGACTCGAGTTCGTTGCCGATAATAATCTATAATGTGCCTGCGAACACTGGAATAGATATGCAAGCTGAATTAATCGTCAAACTATCATCGCACAAAAATATTATTGGTTTGAAAGACAGCGGAGGTGACGTACGTTAATTTTCTTTGTTGCTGTTTAAAAATTTGTTTGTAATACGAAATTGATCAATAAATATTTTCATAAAATTTAGTTTCAATTTTAGGTGACGAAATTAGCCTCAATAATTTCGCAGTCATCAAATTTTCAAGTTTTAGCCGGTTCGGCTGGATTTTTATTGCCAGCATACACAATTGGTAAAGTGCACTTTATTATATTTTTGGTCAATCAATACTTGTACTTAAAATTAAAATAAATCTGTATTTTTAGGTTGTGTAGGCGGAATTTGTGCTTTGGCGAATGTTTTAGGTTCGGAATTGTGTGAATTCCACAAATTATACCAAAATGGCGACTTAATTGCAGCTAAAAAGTTGCAAGTTCGACTTGTAGAACCAAATACAGCGGTAAACGGATTTTTTAAAAAATTTCACAAAATATTTATTTTTAATATCTTATTATTATATACTAATTCAGATAACCAAAAAATATGGAGTTGCTGGATTAAAATTTGCAATGGAGAGAAAAGGTTATTATGGAGGTAAGCCTCGCAGTCCATTGCTTCCGATTACGAAAGAAGGTTCAAGTGCAATTATTCACGAATTTGAAAAAAATGGGTTTTAAGATTTAATTCGTATGGGAGCGAATTTTTAACAATACACGTCATTTTGTACTTATATCTTGCAATTGTGGGTGTGAATAAATATTCTGCATGCATTTTTTTTACTACTGAATGGGTAAATGAAATTTTTTTTTATTGAAAATTTTATTTGAAAAGTCAATAGCACTGAAATATAAAAGTTCATTTAAGTATGATTTATTACGAGTGATAATTAAATTAACAGAATGGGACGATTCGGCGCAGCTGTTTTGGCGCAAGATCGATTCAGCGTGGGTATGTTTCAGGGCAAGCCAGTTCGGCAGAGCAAGTTTTATAATAATAAATTGAAATTGGATATTTTTCAAACTATTTGAGTGCAGTGCATTTTAGAAGTGTATTATGAGAACATAAACACTCAGGTTGAAAAGTGTCTGATTAATTTCACGGTATAATTATAATCATTAATCAAATTAGCTGTGCCGAAACGTGCCCGCGCTGGATAGTCCTAGCCTTAAATTCAATACAATTGTTACTAAAAGTTGTTTTTTTGTAAGTATCTTACACAATTGGCAAAAAGTTTTCTTCTGCAATTATAATTAACGCCCATCATCAACGTAAATCACGCCAATCGCTTATTGTTACCAGAAGTAAATAAAGGTTTATTTACTTCTGGTGTTACCAGGTGTTACCAAACATGCCTTGTGGCAACACTGTTCGTCATATTTATCGTCAAGTTCTTTTATGACGTTAGAGGGATTATATGTACCACGTGACTTCTAATCTGTAAAAGGGTATAAAAGGGGTTACCAGAAATAAAACTGTAAATACTCGTTAAATTCATCTAAATCTGTGCTTCTTGCGTCTCCCCCGGTCATTTTCTCTGGGCTGACTCACTGCAACAGGTTATGGGCACAGAATTCTCGCATCACCGGGTGTTTTACCTATGAAAGAATTTTTTTTGGTCACTACTTGTACGTCCGTGAAATTGTGAAAGTAAACACCGCGCATTTTGATAAGGACATTAAAATCTACGAGTACAGTCAAGGACAAAGGACACTATCGAAACGTGCTAAATCAAGGATTACGAATCTTGGACACTACAAAGGGTTGAGAAAACACGTGCAATTGAGCCATTATGTGGTACTATTTTCGCAAACTGAAACAAAGGACACATACATGGACGCTAAACTCAGTTTAAACTTGTGTGTAGAAAAGCTGACCCCAAAGAACTACGATTCATGGCGAGTACAAATTGTGGCACTTATGTCGCTAAATAAATATTTAGAATCAGTCGAACCCAGATTCAGACTGCTGATGACTGCAGAACAAAGAGACATGGACAAGCTAGCAAAGCATTGCCTGATCGTGTATGCTGAAAGAAAGCTTGCGTCGAATTATCGGAACCCCGCCACTGCAAAAGAGTTGTGGACAGCGCTGAAAGAATGTTCGATGACCGCAATTCACAAAATACTGTTTAGTGAAACTTTGCGCCGCACTAAGGGGTACGAAATTGAAACCTGAAGAAATAGCGGATTACTTAGAATGCATAAACCAAATTAAAAAGACTACTAGCCACGGGATGTGCAGACTGCTCGATTCCTAGTTGTCGGCGTACCTCCTGGGATTGCCCTCCATGTACGATAAAATAAAAGATAAAATCGAACATGAAGACCAATGAAATCTGACGTCGTTTATGGTATCCGAACGACTACACGAGACCAAGATAGAGATTGTGAACCTGCGTAAAATGAAAGAAAACAGAGAAAACATGATGATAGCTGCAGCAGTCAAGCGAATATCGGTAACAACTGGACACAAAGAGAAGCCAAAAGACAACACAACACACTCAATCTTAACGGGCGAAACGGCAGAGTCAAGAGCCACCACCAAGTGCTTCTGTTGCGGCAAGACAGGCCGTGTAGCTAAATATTGCCGTCGTAGAACACCAATGTTTCCATCGCAACGTGGTATCATGACTCCAAAAGGTGCATCGCGATAAACGATGACGTGAACAACGTGCAGTCAGCTGTAGCGGTAATTCAAACTGAAGAGACCCTCATTCATGTGATGACGGCATCATCAAAATATGGAGAATGTGGACGAACATGGCTAATAGAAAGTAGTGCTAGCAGTCATATGACGATGGACGTTCGGGACATGATCAACTATAAGAAAATTCCGATCAACTATAAGAAAATTGACAAGTCAGTAACAATCATTAACAACCAGAAACTGCCAGTAATCGGGAGTTGTTGAGTTAAATTTAACGATCCAAGCTGGTGATAAATGTAAAATGTTGAGTTTGAGGGAGGTGATGCACATTCCGGACATAAAGATGAACCTCATCTCGTGCTACCAACTCCAAAACGATTATTCGTTGATTGTCCGTAAGGCACCCAGGACAAAAACCTAAAGAAACCCACCCCATTGATTTTTCAATGGGAGATAATTGGTTAAAAGGGTTTTCAACAATTGCATTTGGTATTCAAAATTCTCAATGGGTATTCCTTGGAGTTAGTGCCACGATTCACGCGGAAATGTGGGTTTGTTGCGTTTTCACCACTACACCGCCATAATTTTAAGGGATTTATTGTCTAGTCTTCTTTGCCAGTACTATTTCTCGCCCATAGATGGTCACAAACCTAGTGTCCATAACACATTCAGCTTGTTGGTACCCATCAAACCCACAGCTCATTTTCATTGGGTTATTTGTCCTGGAGGACCTATCGAATTTTGAACAATGACGAAAAAGAAATCTTCAATATCAATGCCAGAGATGGATTGTACAAAGTTCACGCTAATATGGCCAAAAACGTTGACGAGGATGACATATTGGCACAAACGACTCGGCCAACTGAATTACGCGTACCTGAAAAATTTGAAGAAAAACCGTTAATAAAAAATTCGAGGTATAAACTAACGATACATGCAGAATTTGCAAAATGGAAAAAGGAATGTGCTTACCTTATCCGATAAAGGCCAAAAATCGCGCATCAACGCCATTGGAGCGAATTCACGCTGACGTCATTGGCCCAATTTCACCAGAATCGAGGAAAGGGATACCGAGAAGTACAGGCCCTGACGGACGATTTTTTCCGACACTCCACTGTGGCCACGATCTCGAGAAAAGATGAGGTACTAAAAATTTTCAATAGATATAAAAATCAGATAGAGAATCAGCTCAGTTACAAAATTAAGAGGTTCAGAGGTGATAACGGCGTGGAGTTTAAGAATCGCGATTTCGACGATTTTTGGCGCAAGAAGGAATACAGCGCGAAGTTAGTGTCCCCTATTGTCAACAACAGAACAGAGTGGCAAAGAGGGCATATCGATCCCTTCTTGAAATAATGCGACGTCTCCTGCAGTCTGGAATGGCAAATCACTGGTGGGCTGATGCGATGGCGATTGCGGTTAAAATTGAAAACATTTGTCCATTCAGAGCGAATAATGGTTTGTCACCAAATGAGAAATTAAACATTGTTAACGGATTATTCCACGATAATTTAAGAATTTTCGGCTGTCGAGTATGGGCATCAACAACGAAAATTGGATGAAAGAAATTCGACCCCGAGACCCAAAGATGCGCACTGATAGAATACGAAGAAGGTAGGAAAGGATTCAAGTTGTGGAGTCTCAAGAAGGGAAAGGAAATCACAAGTTACGGAGTCTCGGGAGGGGAAAGTGTGACGGGATAAAATATTCACACAATTAGTCAGTGTGATTTAAACTTGGCTCGTACCCCTCAATGTCTAATTTATAGTGTCCGTTATACCCAGTTGATTGAAATAATCTGTACTCAATATTTAGGATAAAAGAATAAAATAAAGAATTTATTCTTGTGAAAGGAATTTACAATAATGATTGGAAAACTCTAATGAATCAATAATACAATACTAATGAGTAAATGTCGCTTTAATCCTCTTCAATCGTCCAAGTCAGTAAATAAAGTCTAAACTGTAATAAATAATTAAATAAGCTGATTACCCAAAAGGTAATCCGAAGAAATAAATAATAATGCATTCAAAGAATGCCGTCGGAATAATTGTTGTTTATTACAACAAACAAAGCAAATAATCAACACGAGAGCTAAGACTAATCTCGTCTTAGCGCAACTCTCGCAAAGTAACAATTCAAAGAATTGTTCGTCGATAAATAAACAAGTAAAATTATTAATTGTTGTTGCCTAAAAGCAACTTCGAAGAATAAAGATAATATTAAAGAATTGTTAATAAATAACAATATCGTAGAAAAGTAATAAATAAACTTTAAACTCAAAGTTGAACTTGAACTTAAACTTGAGAATTGGTTGCTAAGCAACCCAAAGGTGACTAAGAGTGACCACACCCAAATACTGCAGATGTGAGTCACCACTGCGACAAATTAAATCGGAAGTAATTATGTATTCAAGGTGAAGTTTAAACTAGAATTTTCCGTAAGCGTTTTGAGCTACAAATAAGAGCAAAACGCGGTAAATTCAAAAGTGAATAAATTAGCGTTTTTACAGATTTACAGGTGAAAACTAACTCTTTTAGATTTCTAATTTTAACTCAAAGAAAGTAAAGTTTTAACTAACTTAAATAATAGAAACTGGGGAAAGAAAAGCAAGAATGGAAGGGTTCGTGCTTTCTGAACTTCGGAAAGCACGCCAAACTCTAAAATCCCTCTGTTTGCTTCTGAATCTCGGAAGCAAACGTTTCAACACAAAAGGATACACTTGTTAGTAGGCGTTTCAAGAGAGAAACGCCATTAAAAGGTTTAATTTTACGTTAGAAGAGTTTACTAAAGAAAATAGTAAAGACAAAGGTTGAAAACAAAAGAAACTCTCCACGGTGTCTCGAATACCGAGGAGCTAACTTGTTAACTTTAAGATAGAAAAGGAAAGACAAGAAAGTATCAGGAAAAGTTTGGTACTCCCTTGTTGTTGCGTTTGTCCCAAATGCGTGAATCCGCTGTGGTAAAACTCGTCGGAATTCCTCGGCGTCGAGCTGACCGGTGAACTTCGAATCCGTTGAACCAACACAAAATACGATTTCTTGGAAATGGCGAATATCTTCACGTAGAGAAAACACTGGTTGCGATTCCTAGCATCCACTGACTGATGCCAGGCACTCCCGTCGGAGACAAGATAATACACTTTCCTTGAAGACGTAGGATACACCTAGCTCCAAGGCACAATAAATACACTAAAGGTGGCTTAACCATGCAATGGGCATGAGTTAAGCTTCAAATGAACTATTAGGGAAAAACCTTAAAGGTTGGATAATTTTTAGTAGACTGGTGATTTTGGGTAGCTCCCAGGGTTTTATACCCACCTTGGGACTGTCCCATTTCAGGTGCGACAGGTGATGTTCTCCTGTCGCCATCTGGTGGTAATTTTTGGTATTAATTAGAACAACAAATCATCGGTAAATTCTGAAGATCGAATTTACGCCGTTACAAAAGGGAATCAGAAGTCGAGACATTACTTTCGACGAAAACGTTTTTCCATAAGAAGTCACGAAATCAGAATTGGACAAATCTGAGACGAAAAACAAAGAAGTGGTCGTATGCCTCTTCCCCCACTCGCGAACACCTCAATGCGATAGAAACAGTACCAACGGCGGAACCACCTCACCAATTGCGATTTCACCAAACCAAATTAGCGATGCTGACGTGTCAACTGGGCTGACATTCGATCTCTTTGCAGTAGAGCATGACATTTTCCCCCGCCGAAACTGGTTGGGGGACCGCCGACCGCCCCCGGGCTGGGAACGATCGGAATCGGGGGAATATAACCCCCCGGAGTCCCCGAAATTTCCCAGTCCCAGAATTTCCCACGAATGCCCCCAAATTCCCGGCAAAATTTTGTTACACCCGAACAGTTATTTTTACA
>JAQIWS010000490.1:0-20769 GCA_034696085.1 Stigmatogaster subterranea | reverse complement strand
AGAAATAAACAAAAACAGAAACCAATCGGCCAAAACAAACTACAATCTAGATGGCAAGCCGAAGCGAATATCGTAATCAAGATCAACGAAGATGCACCATCTCCATCGAGTAATATCAACTACGTATAAACCTACTTCATCCTAAGAGCAAAGTCTAGTCTCAATCAGATGAAACCATTCACTGGTTCTAACTTTCGGAGAAACGTCGAGATATAACCGAACTCACCTCTTTCTCTTTCTCCCTCGCTTTCTCTCACTCTCTTTCAACTCGGATCGATGCGATTAGAAGGCCCGTGAAGAATCTAGGCTGCCAGATAAAAACGCATTACAATAGCCGTCTGAAATTCAGCTCGCCTATCAAGCAAAAATGTTTTCTTCGTGCCATTTTTGCCATATACATCGCTTCGTGCGGCGATAACTGCGATGATACTCCACCCCCGACCCAGCACGCATTCGCGAGGGGTGTGCTTTAACTTTAGTCCCAAAAAAAGGAGGAGGGGGAAAAAAAGAGTATTAAACTTAACATTTACACTTTTCCATCTTCGTAGTCGTTCTTTTTCCAACGGCCGCCGTTTTTTTTGAGACATCTTCATTCAAGCGCACGGACTCAATCGCCTCAGCGGGAAGCAAAACTTTAAAAAAAGGAGGTCTTAACAGTAACTTCGTTGTGTTGAAGTTGGAAAAAGACGGGCTATCTTAACATCGCAACTGTTACAACGAAGAAATAAAAATAATGAGCAGGCTCAACTCATGTGGCAGCTGCACTGCATTACACTGCGAGATTCCTGGCAAGAAATCAAACCAAGGCGCTTGCGCGCATAGCTCTTCCCAACGAAACCTCTCAGTCATTCTTTTCAGTTTCAGCTAGCCTTGCTAACATGGCGTTTGCAATTTGCGAATGCGATCCACTTAACAAAATTTAAGTTGACTTTCCACTTTCCCCCATCCGCCCACAAAAAAAAACACCGGCAAAATTAATTGTAGTCGCGTCTCTTAATGGCGTAGCTCACGTGGCTGTTTCAAAAGCCACGAGCGCATTGGGCCAGGTCATGTGACTCGCAGTTAACCCTTTCTGAAAGCTGCACCGAAACAAAAGACTACGAGAAACGCATTCGCAACCCCCCTTTCCTTCATTAGCGCCTCGGGGCAAGAATTTCCTCTTAGTGGGATACACTAAATTACTCAGCTCTGTCATTAGCTACTCAACACCCGTGATCGATGTAAAGAACAATGACTGCCTACTGACTAATGAAACGCTTTGTTGCGCGGTTCACGTTAACCGTGTTGTAAACCCCGCTAGAATTCACCGTACAACAACAACAACAACCCGAGCATAGGCCTAATGCGTGCCATAAAACCCTCGAGTACAGGCTTATTACCACCAAAGGTGAAATACGGAGAGGGGTAACACGCATCACGGACCTAAAAGTCTTCGCCCTCTTTCTTTCTTTTTTCCATTTTGCCTTCATTTCGCTCACATTCTTCAACTGTTGTTGCGTTTGCGCAGCGTGAATGCCACTTCATCTCATTTCCTATCAAATTTGCAGCCAACTCGGATGCCAATGCAAATCGATCGAACGCCGCAGACATTGCACGCAATCTCCACTTCTTGGTCTTCGCAACGTCTGTGTTGGTCATTGGGGAGATTTTAGTAGCGAGAAAATCACGACTCGGACCCATCAGTCGGTCGTTTGTCTAATCGCACGGTTTAAATGACCCAATCGCTACATTCCTCAAGCCGACTTCCAAAACCACTCGCCCAAGACCAACGACTGCGAAACACAACCATCGACGCAACTTTATTCCTTCTGCCACATCAGCAAAATTCATACGTCACGAGAACAAGAAAGAACCATCTATCCAGCGAATTTTCGGTCACTCAACTGCGAACTTTAGACATGCACCGCATCTGATCTACACAGTGAACTTATCAAGATGCATTTGTGAAACGCTTCCCACGCTCGGTTCGTTCCTTCGCTCTTATTCTACTGGCTTCGCTGTCAAAATATACACGCATCTATTCCATTCCTATTCGCCATGCTGCCATTCGGAGCTAGAGAACCAGATGTAATATTACGCCGGGAACCCGAATAAAATCATGCGCGAGGTCGCGTTTCATAAATGGCAAAAATACGACTATATGGACTAGGAATTAGCAAAATCCCGTCTTGATATTGTACGCCTAAATCCAACCGAAGGCGCTGTCTATTAAAATGTATTTTATGCAGTAAATCATCCGAAAGCCGACATATTCTTCATTTCATTTTCGAAATTTAATTCAAAACGTATGGTGCGAATAAAACGAATTACATCCATCCTTATATTTCACATTTGCATTTCTAAACTCGAACCGCTTCACCTTTTTCGAAGTGTTACACTTCGAAGCGAACATTTCCACAACAAAATCCTCGAAAAATGAAAAATTCCTTCCAACGAGTTATTGAAATACAACCTATTCGCCAGCACACAGCACGCATTTCCAATATACATCCCCTATAATAATAATAATTATAATAACGCAAATCCAATAACCACCGAAATTTTCACTCTGACTAAAATGTCAAAAGCGCCGTCAGTTCGCTCGACCGACTTCATTCGCTGTCGTACATCGGTTCGTCACGTGACTGACAAAACAATTACCACCAAGCGGGTCTTAATGGCCGTCGCTGAAATCGAAAAGACGGGAAGGATTCCGCACGTGCGGTATAACGCACACCCCGCCAATAAACAAGTGTCACCAACGCCCTCAGAGCAGCGCTTTTATTACCGATTGACACCCGTCACTAACCCCTAGATCACGACAAAAAAGGGAAAAAGGTCATGGGTAGAGACTTGTCGTTTACTCGACGCACATCCAAACCACGATTCGCTTCACCACCTTCGCGGATCCCCCAGAGTAAGGGTGAGATAGAGGGGAAAAATGGGAAATCATTAGAAATCAGGGAAAAGAAATTACGCCTATCGCATTTTAATCTGAGGCATAAAAAAAATCCCCCTTTTACGATGGTGACGAAATGTTTGCTTATTCTACTACCATCACGTACCCGTTTTTATGACACATCAGAAACTATTTTATAGCGCTGATCATCGCTATGGCAACACGCGTTAATGGCATTGTAAACATCAACCACCGAAAGTGTCATTAACACTTCAATATAACGCCGAAGAAGACAACTTTATTCAACGTCTAAAACTTCCAACCAAAAACTTGGACTAAAAATAAGTGTGTACCTAAGTGAGACGGGAGGAAAAGGGTCAGCGCGCGAGGTCACGCATTATGCGGTCCACGGCAAAGAGGAGAGAAGCGAGGAGAGGAGAGGGACGGGGGGGAAAGTGAGATGCTTTCATTTTTCTGCTTAATTAAGATTATGTGTGCAGTTAACTCTTGCAGCTACAAGCAACACTTCATCGATTGCGTACTCAACGTGCAATGTCAGTGACAGCTGTTTCTCTTTGCAAACTCATTTATTCTCGATCGCTGCTATAACACGGTGGAAAACTTAATGGGCGATATTATGTGAAAACTACATCGTGTAGTTAATTTTCGACTTGGGTTTTCTCTTTAACTTCGAATTTACTCGCCAACTAAATAGTCTCAGGATTAATCTTTAGTATACTTAACCCCATTTTCATTGGCTTCTAATTGCATAGCCGGCATTTCGAGCTGCGGCACACGCGTCCTTTATTTTTCCTTCGTAAGAGGCCAGTCGTACGCATAAAATCCTCGTGAGGATACCACAAACAATGCTCGGTATGAACAACGACTATAGTCAACATTCCAAACTGCAATTCACTGAGCAAAATCATTCCCACCGGTTAATATTCTGCTCTCTTTCGCTCATTCACTCACTCGTTCACTTCGCGTCTTACTTAATTCCCACCAGTGCGTCCGACTACGTTTACTTTGCTCTTTAGTCGTCAATCGAACTACCCACCAATAAATGAACAAACTCGTGCAGACGCTGTTTTCCCGCCGCTTTCTCGGGAAAATCGTTTCTAGCCGATAGGGCTGCAATCCGATAGGTTCTTTTCACTGGAATCCGTTTCCCACATCAATTTGAGTTTCAACCTTAACTCAACTCGCAGGGTGCGTGAGAAAAGAAAACGAAAACCGTAAGAAAAGGGAAAAAAAAAAAAAAAGAGATGAATAAAGAAGAAAAAAAAACCAAAGGAAAAGCTTTTACTCATCGATAACATACCGACATCTTGCAATTCAGCGAGAACGAGTTTCAAGTGACCAAACTCACATTATTCACTCAAAAGAAATGACGGGTAACACTTAACTCCTTAAACGCGCACTCACATTTCGACATTCTCCGCACATTTAACTTTATAAAAACGATAGCTGCCATCAAACCACTAAACTAAACTAAACCTAAAAGAGAGAGTTTTCTTTTCTCTCCTTCCCCGTCCCCTTTACCACTCCTTTCTTATTGACGACATTTTTTACTATCAATAAAATAATAATATCTATATCAGTCCTGATGTTATCTTCTTAAATCTCTTGACCCAAAACGAGAAGAAAGAACGAAAAAAATGGAGGGAGAAAAGAAGTAGGAAAAAATAAGCGAGCGAACGAAAATAACTAGCTTTCCCACGTTTCCGCACTTTTCTCTTGACAAATTAATCCACTCAACGCTGCGTTTCCTTCTATATTTAATGTCTGTGAAAAAATGTTTTTAGTTCAGATTGTAAACACAACAGTAAATGCTGCGGCAACATAGTGCGCAAGAAGTCTGCAAATGGTCGCTTTTACGAGCAGACAACAGTTCAGACCCAAGGCTTGTTTTTATTACAAATACAATAGACTGAAAACAACACACAATATCTTCTAGTGAAGTAACGAGAAACTGTCACGATGAACAAAAGAGATATGAAATGTATTCCGACAGATTATACATCGAATTTTACGAGGAATACCAAAATCCTCGCGTTAAATTTTTATTCGCCACTCGAGTCTCCGAAAAGAGAATAATTCAAGCGTCCTCAACGATGAAAGAAATTCACGAAGTTACCTATGAGAAATTCACGCGAAATCCTTAACCAGGTGTTTACATTACAAATTCCACAAATTTTTAACTTTAAAATATGCTGTTTTCAATTACACCAAACCCAAAATACTGTAGCCTCCAATTGGCTCTGCTTCTTTCAATGATCAGAACGCGCGGTAAACGAACCGTTTCGACATGCATCATCCCGTGCACGATTTAATTAATAAACAAATTAGGCCTACGCCAAAGAATCCCAGCCTCCATCACCTCCGCGACTAATTACGTAAAATCCATCAACCTTTCAACGTCTCTAAAAAATATATTTTGCGACGGAGCACTCTGACAACCTAACATTAAAAGTATAGACTCCGGTTACCCTGAAATTTATACGAACGCTAAACTGCACTCACGTGCCTCAGGTGAGAACCACTAAGCTGAAGCAGTGACCGGCAGCGAAAAAGAGGAAGGGTGAAACTAAGGAAGGAAGAGCGTGGGGAGGTGGAAGAGCGAAAGAGGAAGAATCGGTTTTTCCTACGTTCACTGGCAGCGACAGGTAAGGTCTAACTTCAATTCTACCAAATCCAATCAGCGCTAAGGGCATTACGGGCAGTGAACAGATCACCGTCTTGATCTTCACATTCTCAGGGTGAAAAAGTTTATCCGCTCGCTCTCTCCGCTGCTTGTTCTTTCGCCGACGGGGGTGACTCCGGGAGCGCTCTCTTCAACCTCGTAATTTTTACCGCAAACCCGTCGCAAGTCTCGCAAAACATAGAAATTAACCTCGTATCGATTGAACCGAACCGATACTCAGTCGCGAGTCCGCCTTTAATATTTCAATTACTAGTTGAACAGACATATGAGCCGTGCCATCGAATAAATAATTTGCACGTCGAAATGTTTATTCCACAAGATAGCAATCGATTCCTCTTGAGATTCGGAAATCCTTTCACATAAATTATTCGATCTGTGTCCTATTCCCTTTACAAATATATCCTCCACCAGATAGGTTAGCCCATTAACGGCGTGATGGATTGTATTAGCCTTACGTGTACCGTCAACTCGTACTCCCGCGGACCTTATTTTAACAATAGGCTTACGTGAGTACGTAAACTGTCACGTGCGCGCAGTTAGTTATTCAATAACATTTTCCGTTCAAACCACACATTGACTGCACCTGGTGGCGAGTTTGGGAAGTTTGGTAACCCATAAACTATAAAGTATGCGCGCGCACGAGGCACGCTGGTCGTTTATCACGTGACGTGTCTCACGCCTCCTCCGGGATTGAATCATGATAGCGTATACCCCTTACCCACAACCCTCGATCCACCTACTACTAACCACACTATACAATGTAACTGTTCCTGCTCGAGAAAAAGATAGTGTTGTTTAAACTAGATCGATACCCTACCCTTTTTGTTTTCTTTTTTTTCACTTTTTCGTGCCGAGTGATGCATCTCAAGAACTCAAGTGTTTTAAGCATCTGCGGTGGAAGCCAAAAACAAACACGCAACGTCCATCACCGGTGGACAAAAGCTGTACAACAATGCTCTTCATCTTTTCACCGAGTACACAAAAGCAAAGCCTTGACATAAAAATAAAAATAAAAAAAATTTACAAAAAAAAAAAAAAAATTTTTTTGTCGTTTAGTGCAGTGTTAGTCTTTATTTTATTTTTTTTCCCCCTTTTTTGCTTTTTTTAAATCGCGTGTAAATGGTTTTTCGCGCAAACATCGCGTGCACCATGATACGTGTAACCATGCGTACAGCACAGTGAAACGCTTGATTTAATGATAGAAACTCGCATCAAATTGAATATACGAAGACCACCACAACATAACCGAATGTGTACCACTGCGGTTCAAGTGGCGAATTCATTAAACAAATGACAACCACCTAGAACGCAGTCGTCACTGGTAAAATTCCCGAGCGAAATCTACGCAAACATCGAGCGGGACAAATCCCTAATTAAACAAAGTTGTTTTCGAAAGCAAATAGTAAACAAAAATGTTTTAATTCGCGGATAAAAAGGATTGTACACGCGCCTTTTCACGCCTGATCACTCATTAAACACGGATTAGGCAATTTTTAAAGGTGGCTGAGAAACACGAAAACAACAACATCAGCAATGACGACGACAATTACCAAACAAAACAACTGCCACGATTTTCAGTTCGCGACGTCGATAACAAAAATTCTCGTTATCGAACACGTCATTTTACTCGGCTTACATTTCAATCTGCGCGAATTACGAACTCGCTTACTCTTTGCTCTTATATCAGTCACTGATAAAAATCAACCATATTTATATCTACTCGTTTTACAACGAATACCAAGAAGTTGAGTAGCACACAAACCTCGATAGAACAACGTAATGACATTTATATGACTTCCCAGGTCATCGCTCAAGTGGGCGTCTTATTGCACTCGCGTTCACTAGACGTCACGATTTCTTTAACTTCCTTCGCTGTCTCGTGTCAGTTTCAGCTTATTGCATTCTGTCAGTCCCCTAATGGCAATGGTAATACTACGGTACTTTTTTTTTTTTAAATCCTCTCTCTCGCTAACAACTCAGCAATTTCTTACCCATGTCTCCAAAACAAAGTCGTCAACGATTTTGTCAGTGAATTGTAAACTAAGTAAATCTTATCGTGACTCTAGTACATTTTGCGGTAAAATCAATTTCTCTCAAAATTAATGATTCATTCTGTGACATTAGCGTTGCGTGTGCACTAATGCCTCACCTCTTTGCACTCGCCCGCCTTTATTTCGCACAAGAGGAAACGACAGCTTAAAAAATGTCGCACACGATAAAGAACACGAGCCTTAAAAAAATACACACACCCGACAAAACATTCTGGCCTTAATGATGTTCACAATCTTATTACCATATTTGAATAATTTCGCGTGAAAAGCAAAAGAACAAAGCCTCTAATTTCACGGCACGCGTTGCAGCAACTCGACCAAATTTGCAAATGATGGATTAGTTCCCGCTTAATGGCCGACACCAGGAAGTCATAACATTTCGCGCATGCGTGCAATTGTTTTATTTCTATTATTGACGGGGCTACGGTAGGGAGTGGCAACAACAACAAAACGCGAACGCGAGGTAGAAAGAAGGGGGGAGGGGGTCCACGTATACAATAAATAACACACATGCGGAGAAAGACTAATGACAACCGCCTCCACCTCGAGTGAAAACAAAACTAGACCACCTGGCGGTGAGCGTGGTTATTACTCGTAGATCAGGCAGGAGCGTGGCGCTGACACGATAATAAAACCCACGGCAGGAAGCCCCCACTATGCGTTTCAGCCGCAGTTTTGATTGCATCGCCAGGAAATTGAACTCTGCCCTCCACCCACACTCCAAACAAAGATGTCACCAATTTCTTTTCGCCTTCACGCTATTAGCTCCATCAACATTACTTTGCCTTCTGAGTAGCACTTAAATTTACTCCAATGAATTGCACACCAAAAGGAGAGAAACACAAAAAAAAGAAAGGGAGAGGAAGAAGACAGACAGAAAAAAAAGGAAATGGGAAGAAAAGCTGCATATCACCCGGTTTAATCCTCTTAGCCTCTGAGCAAGCGAATCATCAGCGGGCTTAATGGGCGGCAAATCGTACTCGTATTTCATTGGCCCATCAACTAAGACTTGACAAAGACAAATGAACTTCACGTTTTCCTCTAAATTTAAAGGTTCTCGCCAAGTGATAAACTTTTATAGTGTTGTTATTATTAAATACCGTTCATTCTTTCTTAAAACACAAGTGACGATATTTATTGCGCATCGACGAGAGTGAATGGGGGCAACTCATTACCCCGCACGTCACGCGTCTTATTCCGACGTTATTAATTACCAAAAATTTAGCTTAATATTCTAATAAACGGCGTTCTTCGCACTCAAATGGAGAATTGGGCAGCGCGTGCAACTTTCTGCCCAGCAGTGCGTGACTGCGCAACGTGAAGTTTCACCGTCGCGAGATAAAAGTGCCCTTTATATTTACCGAGAAAAACTGAAAGAAGCAAGTTGCAGTGCATCAATACGTAGTTGAAAAGCGCCTTCGAGGATGAGAAAATGCTTCTTGCACGTTATGACATTTTTCCCCTCAAAGTCTAGATATATATATATAGAGAGAGAAAGTGGTACAGAGCTTTACTCTTTCATTTCAAATGAATAAGGGAGGCCCTGCACTCAGCTGGTATGTCACTTTAATAATTTCCAACCTCAAATCCTAGAACACGCCCCAACGTAAACACAGGTTCACATTTCTCATCGTCAGCTCGAAAAAAAGGAGGAAATTTGTTTTCCAGACGCTTTTTTTTCTGCGTTGAGAGATAATAATAACTCATTTTGAATAACTCGTTCTTGTAATTTAAGATAATCGCAAATTGCATACAATTATTCTAGGTGGATGGTAGTTAAATTACACGGATATCCGAGAGAAACGCAGAATTTATCTAAGGCGCGAGGCGTTTTCAATTTGCGGCAAACCAATGAAATGCAACATCAGCAGAACCATATGTCAATTTGCATTTTATTACGAAATTAATTGCTTCACACTTGTCACTTCTACATTTGCTGCATCATTCAGGTGACGAAATTGCAAGGTGTAATAGTACGAAATATTACACGTGGGAGCAACTGAAAAATCGCCGAACTATTCCGAGTAATCAACAAAATTCATTACGGTCTGTTACTTTACGAGGACTTCAATTAGACTGATTGAATATGCTGTAACTCTCTCTACACCACCCACTTCACTAATACATTACGTTTAATATAAAGTATTCTCTACCTTATATAAAATATACATTTCCCCCCCTTTCCACTTTTTTCCCTTTTAAAGAGGAGGAGAGGGTTCAGCACAATTGCTTCAGTGACATTCACGACAACCGACGCAACAATTCTCCAAATGGCTCCAAATTGCTTCACTTAAGCGCCCAATGTTAGATGTGACGTATAATCCCCAAACTACGCGGCAAAATTCGCGTACAACATCGTTTGTAAAGTAATATGCACTTTTCGTTCGCTCACACAAAAAATGTATGGGTACAAGCAAATCTACAAGTGCTCTTATTACCAGGACTCGAAAGTCGAACAGCGAGGCAATTCTTTTAAGATTACCTGTGCGAAAATACGGAAATACGAGCATCACCGAACCATTTAAAGAAATGAATCTGCAGATGAAGTTGGTGGTTGGAAGGCAGGGAATCTCAAGAGAACGCCGTTGTATCGTCGTGAAAAAGCTCTAAAAAGTGCATGTAAAATAAAGAAGGAAAAAAGCATCAACAACCCACAAGAGCTACAATTTGTTTCACATCTCATTAGGTAAGGATGACAAGTACGCGTCCCAAAGTACGAGAGGCCAAGTGGCTCTTAAGTGTCAGCGCTATCATTTTTTCCCATTCAACTTGGCGCAATATGAGCTTCCGCGTCCTCAAAGAGACTGAGTAGCGGTACGTGGCGTGTCTGTTTATGGAGAAATTGTTTCCCTCAGCTTCAGACTCAGCCTACTTCAATCTTGTCACTCCATAGTAAACAAGTTGAGTGCACACACCTTAAACAGTCTTGACGGTTTCATTAAAACAAACCAAACTTTACTGAGAAATTGCAGATTCTATAAACATTTCGGATCTCATTTCACTGACACAATACATACAACCGACCTATTTTGGCGCGCAAACATTAACGCTATTTACTTTAAACTCCCCAGTTGGTAAAATAAAAAGGCAAATAGCAAACATTTACAACCGCACTTTAAAACAAAATCAAACCATCGCAAACGCAAACGCTTTCCAGCTTCCAGCATCCAACCAATAAAAGGCAGTGCGTTTCCAGACCACAGAACTCCTTACCAAAACGTCAAAAATTCACAAGTCCACTCAACTTTTGTGTACCCTTTTAAGACCAGTTTCCGTACTTTAGTCTATTTTTCGCTTCGTGCGCATTCTTTCCTTGTGGGTTTTCAGCTTTGAAGCCAGTGGCTTTCACTTTGGGCAAGCGAATACTCGGGCAAAGTGCACACGGTTTTCTATTTGTTTTTGCAAGTGCGCCGGGCGAATTGTTTTTGTTACTGTGCAATACCTAGAAGTAAATACGTAAGTGAACGCACACAATTCAAGTCTCGAATGCGCGTTTGCAGCCAAAGGATATGGATCTGGAGGACGGAAATTACGATTTCATGACTGCAGAAGGAGGGGATTACTAATGGAAAAAAAAAGGAAAATAGCGCAGAATCTTAACTTGCTGACTTCAACCAATATTTTTGTTGCCGTTTCCTTCTCTCGGCGTATACTAACGCCTAAACTTAACGCGTCTCGTACTCTGTACCAAACGTACCGTTCTACAATTCGACTGAAACAACGTAAAACCTTTAATCTCACTCGTATATGTAATGAAACCGGTGCGTCTAATCCACGTTTAAGCTTTCTTGGTCTTAGAATTGCCGCGGCATGCAAAGAAAGCTGCAATAATTCTTATTGCAGGTGTATTTCCCACCACTACTCACGGCGCATTTCAATGTTTAACAATTTTGAACTCTCGAAGACGACGCGTTGAATTTAAATCCATAACCAACGATTTCCTCCACCAATGATAACCTAATTCTTCCTCGCATTTAAAAATTCACAATTTGTGCGCGGATGGCAATTAGTAATCCTCCCCGGTAATTTGCCGAGACCGATCCGTCCGTTCGAAAACAAAAAGCTCACTCGAAATATTCCCGGATTAACTTTTTCAATTTTCTTGATTCTCTAAAATAACAGGAGGGGATTACGAGTAAAGAAAACGAGCGAGCCACAAATCAAAACACAAAACACTGAATAAAACATCGTTAAAAAACAAAAACAAAAAAACAGTACAAAAATTATACCGCTAAAAACAAAACACAAAGCGCTTCCAACACGCTTAAAGAACTCTCAAACTTCATTCCTTAACTCCACTGAAAACAAAACTAATTAAATCTAAACTTTGCCTCGACGTCATTCAATTTCCCCGGCAGTTTTCCCAAAACAAACATTAACAAAAACTTCAGCTGCAATCAAAATGCGCATAACAAACACCGAGAAAAAGAAAATTAATCTTTCCACCACCAAAAAAAAAACAATGTTAAGAATAAATTAATTATTTAGCTTTGAAAAATCGTTTCAAACCTTGTCCGAAAAACTCCATTACCACCGTCGACAACAACACGTGAACGAACGCGGCTTGTCCACGTGGCAAGTGCCGTATCCAAACATCGGCGTTCGTCCAACTCATCCCGTCGAATATCCTGAGGACTCGGGCAGCGCTGGATGAAACACACAGTCGATACTAGTGGAAAGACGAGAAAAGGCGAGCATGAGTTGCCAGCTTGCCGCTCTGCTGCCAACTGAGGTTGCCCGTCTTCGGGCACAAGTCCTTATTGATCCGGTAAATGGGAGAACGCAGTACGCGCAGCCGCGTGCCGATATGTGGAACTGATTTGATGACAGTTATCACTTTAAGTCCAACTGGATTAACGGTCGAGAGAAAAATTCCGAGGCATGTACTATAGCAAAGATTGACGATTAAACCAGCACCTCGTCAAACCGCAACAACAACCGCCATTTTAAAAGCGCTAGACAAACAATCCAACGCAAACATCCGAAAATTGCGAATAAATTTATCCCGCTAAAACCCCACAAAACTCAACAGTTTGTGGTCAGGCGAGTACGTTATTCTTAGACGACATAAAACGAGGGATAAGGAAGAAAAAACAAGAGAAATCAGGCGAGTCTAAAAACATTTTTTCTCCACCAATACGAACAACTACGAGGCATATAAATGCGTTTAGCATTCTGTACTGCATTCCTCAACCATTGAAACTGCAAAACTAAACGATGAGAAGATGCGCAGTGGAATTCGAAATAAGGTTAAAGCAGCAATAAAAGTCTAACACGCATAAAGCACGTAATTTTCAACTGAAAGAGAGAGAAGAAAAAAAGAAGAGAAGGGGGGGAAAAAGGGAGAGAGAGAAAAAATCCCAGTCTGACATTTTCCCAACAAGGACATCGACCCCTATGTACTAGAGAAAAAAGTAAGCTCAGTGATTTTAAATTCCTCGTTTCGTATCAGGAAAAAAATCCTTCAAGTGGGCAGCAAATAGAGCAACATTCAATTTCCTTCACGCACCTCCGCAAAAAAATTACATCCCACAAAGAGATTTCGAATCTCCAATCACAGGTACTTAAGCCTCTGTAGCAATTGTTCTCTGACTGTGTTAGACGAAGAAATTGAGAAAAACCCACAGAAAAAGTCTTTCTCTTCCCCACACACAACGCTCACTTTCCATTGCAACGCGTGATTTAATGCCCAGTGGGTACACGTGCCTCTGACGGGCCGAATGGGACCCGCGGGGCCTCCGGCGCATCAATTGTGTGCCCACCTCCCGTCTGGTAGTCCACGCCCCCACAACTTTGCTGCAGGGCTAATGACGGAAGAACGCTGCGTCAGGAACACACACACCCTCAAACGATCGGCCTCAGGCAGACACAGATCGATAAACGAAAAGGAAACGAACGACCTTCGGAATAAATTAAAACGTCGACGAATATCGCCGTCACACACCAGATGGCAACAGGCAAAAAGAAAGTGAGAAAAACGCAATTGCTTTCGTTTTTCTTTATTTTTTCCGTGCGCACTCTTGCTGCTCTGCCTCATAATTCAACACTTTGTACTACGGGTGCTGAATATGATGGTAAAAGCATGTTCCCAGTCCATTAAACTCACATTAAGAAGATAACTTTAAAGAGTTATAAAGAACGCGAGTCACACGCTGTAATTTGTTTAAAGAACAAAAAAAATCGGAAAAAAAGAAAAACTTTTTAGTCTGCAATTTAACAAATAACTGCTGTTATTCTTTCACTCCGGGTCTTTTTCTCCCTCATTGTCTCCCTACACTCAGACCTCAACTAATACCCACGAACACACTAATTGGCGACTTATTCTCTTTGAAACTAGAACTCCATTCAATTTTAAAAGCTGCGAAAAGCAGAACTACTCCTCGGAGTAAAAAAAAAAACTTTAAAAAAAAAAAAAAAGGGAAAAAACCAGCTCTCCACCCAGCCCAAAACGTCGACAGTGCAATTTCATTTTCTGACTGCAGCTGCTCTCTTCTGTCGACGCTCGATTGTGTTAACAGCGTCATCGGCCACCAGGCGGTGAACGAGTTCTCTAGGCAATGGTGCGGAAAAAGAATTTTCTTTCCTTGTTTATCGGATCCGAGTCGAAACCCACGGCCAAGACGCTTTCCCTCCAACGGGCGACGCTGTCCTCGCCTAATCAGTGCATTCCTCGTGTGGGTCACGTGACGATGCCCGTCTCATCAACACCAGCCTCTTATCGGCCGCGGGCGGAAATTTAGCGAGTGAACGTGCTGATGCGGCCTCCCATAGCGTCTGTGGATGTAAGCTTCGGCCATCTAAATGACTATTCCCTCACGTGCGTCCCCTCCAACGCATTCTAACGTCCAACTCGGGCCGCAGGACATACATCTTGCTGTCAACTTGTTTACCTTCGACTAAGGGGACCACATTGCCAAGATATATGTGACAACACCAACCAACAAATTGCTATTTTGCTCTCACTACATCATACACTATTCAATCGCATTTATTTCGCGTCTGACGTTGCGACTCGATGTCTACTTGTCTTTCTACGCTTTTTTCCCCTTTTTATTGTTATATTTATGTCGTTTATTCTTTTTTCATCACCTCGCACAATCTTTTTCTATTTATATTTCTCACTCTTACTCTGACTAAGCTCAACGACTGACATTTTTCCTAAGTACTGGCAGTCAATACATTTTAAGAATTCAATTCGTGTTCGTTCACTTAAACATAGATGGTTTCTGCCGGAGTCTTTTTTGGTTAATGCTCTGGTTTCTTTGGTAGACAGAAAGCATTCATGAGCTCTGCTCTTCTACGCTCTTATTACTGCCACAGACTTTGAACAGCGGAGCGCTCTTCACTAGAGCATGTCTAATGAATTGCAATTGAAAAATCGAATTGGACCAGAGACGCAACTCCTCTCCAATACGAACGCATTTTTATACTTCTGCCTCAGCCTCGCGGCTTTTCTCCTCTTCTATCTTTTTTTTTTCATTCCCCTCTCCTCTTCTTTTTCTTTATTCCTTAAAATCCTGAACGAAACCACAAAATATCTCAGCAAAGTGTAATCTCCGGAAAACGAGTAACAATCTGAAAAATTTATAAATGAAAAATTTGTCATCCAACCCAAAAGATGCTAATTTATTTTTAGCACCGCGGTAACACACCACCACGCACACGCACTGAACGTCTACTTGAATCCTCATAATCAATTTAATTAATTACACGGCTCATCAAAACACAACGAAAACGAGCGGTCCAGCGCGCAAACACAATAGCTTTTCTTTTATTTTCTCCTTTTTATATTTAAGCCGATTACGTCAGGGGAATGATTTCACGGATACAGATTACATTGACGGAAAGAATAATGGAGCTTAACGAAATGTCTCGGCGAGCGTGGCCTATTATGAATTGGCATCTCAAAGCCAACGCCCAAGATCTTAATTAAAGGAAATGAAAAAGACCACCCGCCCCCCAAAAACCCAGAGATACCTCGTGAATAAAAGAGCTTCAAGCGGAATCGCCTTCTATTCATTCCCCACTTTCTCAAAATAAAAATTAAAGAAAGAAAAGGCAGAAAAGACAGAAGGGAAAAAAAAACGCAGTCAAACTTTTTAATTATTTTTAAAGACGCGAATTCTTCGTGCTATTTAGCCTCGTAGCCCTATTTCGCTAAAATGACGACCATAACCACGGTTTAATGTTCATCAAAACTAATAATTTCAACAAACAACAAACAGCAAAACGCAATCTATTTTTTCTTCCTTCTTCGAGAGCTCTTTACTCAATTTAATATACCGCTTTCCACGAATTCTTTTTATTCTTTTATTTTTTCTCATCTCGTATAATACAGTAACTGAAATTATTGATTCCAAATCTACTTCGCGAGCACACAGGAAATTGTGGACTTGTAAGTGTGCTCTCACCACGTGACGTCAAACGAAAACCATTTTTTTCATTTTTATATTTTTATTCCCCTGATTTTATTTTATTTTTTTCTATTTTTTTGTATTAGTCATCTGGAATTTAATTGAAAATTTTTCTCCTTACTCGACAACGCTGACAAATCACTTCATCCGTGGAACGAAGAGGCAAACTTTCTTTTCGGTTTCGTATAGGATTTATTTTTAACGGAACTTGTTCCACTCCCTTTGAAAAATCGTCTGTTCATTTTCTTAACGTAATTGGTTTATTTACAAAATAAAACCGTGTACTACTTTTTTCCCTCCTCTTCGCCCTCCCACTCTACACAACTTAAAGCATCACAAAGCGCTACAACATCCACGGAGAAAATTCTTCCCCAGAACAACGTAGTTTATGAGCTAAAGACTACAATTTATAACATCTAAAGAATCTCACTTGTTACGGTACTCAACTCTTTTTATCCTTTTATTTTTTTCCCTTCCTCTCCTTTAAACTTACATCGCGATCATCCAGAACGCCATTTTTTTTCCTCGTTTTAGCTAAAATAGCATAGCAAAGGAGCACCACGTGTTGAACAAGTTATGCAAACTTTGCAAACACAACAAAGCCATATCAAAGTGCGACATTGACGAGCTTACAATGCCAAACCTTGCCGTCTTGCACGACGAAGTTTCCGACGCGAAGAAAGAACAATTGGCAATCGGAAGGAACTAGTCGCTTCTCAATTCCCTCTACGTTCGACAGTGCAGGAGCAGCGATGAGTGAAAGTGTAAGCTTCGGGGATCCCCATCCTTTATCAATACGGGCAAACTACCCAACTAAAAATGAAATTTCCTATCATCAAAAGTTCGCTCATGCATTGGCGAGAAAACCCGCCTTTGATGTTTTAGGTCGTTGTTTCAAAAAAATGTCAAAGTATCGCACAATATGTTGATAACTTAAGCGTATACTGTAGTTTTGAATTACAGTTTTTAATTAAGAGTTTACGCAGCAGGACAAACAGCCTACAGATACTGAGTGCAATAAACTATTTATAACGTCCTGGCGTTAGCGCGTGCGCAAATTAAAATGGACCACTCTCAAAAATTGCTCGGAGATTATCACGAATGTTTAAAGTCAGTCGAGAAAAAAAATGTGTCGTAGTTGACCTCGTTTAGTTTTTAGGGTTGAGAAAAAAGGAATTTACATACTAAAAAGACATTAGAAATTATAAACCTCCATTATTTCTAGCCTCGCGTCGAGTTAAAGCGCCTTAATAATTTCCATTTGCTCAAAGGATTCAAAAGCGCTCTCCAGTTTAAAATCTTAAAGTGATAGCTCCTAATTTACATTCTCCTCAACGTATTCCCGCCTCCAGGCATAAAAATGACGACTAACAAGTCGCAAATTGGTTCATTTACTCCGTTAAGAATTCCGCACGTGTTCTACCCTGTTTTGAGGCACTTTTCCCTTCCTATTTGCCTTTTCCTAAAACCAAACCGAGCAACGCACTCATCCCAACCTTTCCAAAATAACCCCAAACAACATCTTACACTCTTAAATAACATCTTCTACACTTATCCTCTTTTAAACCGAATAAACATTGCCTAAATCAATGGCGTAGCCAACGGTGATGCACAATGTGTACTTAATCTCGCTCCAATTAATTCATTAATCATCGCTCTGAGGAAAACAACGAAAGGCCAAACAAAATCCTCGTGCGCCTGCTCGCTAGATCCTCAGTCCCAAACACCTACTTAAGACTTAACCTCTTAGGCCACAAAACGTACCAACTCACTGTATCATCTAACCATGACAACCGCTAACATTTCCCTTAACTTTCACTTCTCCCCTTTCAAAAAGCATCAAACTACACGCTAAGTCGTCGTGTAAATTGAGTAATTTAAAAGCAGAACCTGCATTAACATGAATTGAATTCCATCTGCTTCCCTAAATTTCTTGTCACTTTAACTCCCAAGAGATGTTACAGTCACTCCCTTTTTTTCACCATACTTCCATTTTTTTCCATTTTACTCTTTTAATGAAAAGCCAATCTGCTCTCCTTTGCCTTTTCTTTCATCGCATCAGCGCAGATCTTTAATTACCGCCAGAGGGAAGCTCCAATGCTCGCGGAAAACTCAGTTTCCATAGCTCGGGGTTCCTCGGTCCCCGGCACGCGCAAAAAATCTTCGACACCGGAGTGTCTCCGGGAGAATGAGAGGCGACGTAGCGGAAACAAAACGATGAAAAGAATGACAGAAAATATCGAAGCGAGTGCCAAACTAAGCCCGCAGCGGCGCGCAGGTGTCATTGAGGATTCTATGCGAGTAAATACATACTCTTGACGAAGAAGGTGAGATAGCGAAGACGGTAGAAGTAGCTAAAAAAAAAACTGATCGAAGTTTGATCGATGTGCCTTGTATTATTGATTGTGCGTACGATCTCCATTAGAGAACTCGTTTTTCGGTCTGTCTCGCAATTACAATGGTGTTTTAGTGTAAACACCTTTCACACAGCAAGCACATCGCTTTTACAAGAAAAGTGTCAAATCGATTTATCAAGTGTAAACATTAAAGTAGCGTATACTTTAATTCGGTAGCGAGCCATTAAATAATAAATATTTGTGAATTAAATAAACGTCGGTCACCACTGACATTAAACTATCGCTGACAATTACATAGTCAATTTTCACACAACGAACTCTACTAGATTGATAAATATTTTGCAATTTAATTACGCTCAATTTGCATAAATTTACCGGTTTAAACGGACGTTTAGTTAGTTTCACTTAACCCGTATATTAGTCTAATCGATTATAATTATAATAATTATTTTTCACTCACCTTAACCTGAAATATCTCTCTAATCTTTCGGGCGTGGCTTAGCCAAATAAAAAAGGTGAAGATTTTTCTACACAGTAAAAAAAAAAAAATTACTAAAAATAACAATCACATTAACAACCTTCTAATTCATCAACGTCAACACATAGTAAACACTTTAATCTATTTACAAAAGTAATTACAAAACAACGCTTAAATTAAAACACCACTAGTTAAGTTAATCGCTTTATGCGTTTGTTTTTCAGATATTCATAAACAACAACAAAACATAAACTTCTACCTTTAAAATAAAATTCCAAAACAAGAAATACACTGTAAATGTAAAACACTATCTCTTATTTTTTTAACTTACGTGGAAATGGAGCCGACGGGAGAGACAAACATTTCCCCACTCGCCTTCGCTGACCTCGGTCGAACTGGGTTTCCTGCCGACAATGAGATCGAAAGACCCGCCAAGCTCCCCAGGGCCAGTCGGGTGCAAAACAGAAAGAATGAGAATGGGCGGGCAAGGTGAGAAAAGGTTGTCGGTAAAACTCTTGTAAACAGTAACGAGATAACCTGCATCAACAATTGCGATATTAATGCGTGAAAATGGAAATTCTGAACAAGAAACATGCAGGGATTGGATTGGATTAAATGTTTTACGTTTTTAACTATTGTTTTACCTTGTTTGTATAGTGATGAAGCAATATTAAGTGAAATTAAGTGAGATGTAGATCTTAAGTGTATTTCCTTGTTAGAATTCTTTATTTCGTTTGTTGGTTTAGAATGTTCGAACGTGGTCTGCATTTCTGGCTGAAGATGTATAATCCAAGTTAGGCCTAAATTTAAAACAGTTGTAGGATCAGTTAAGATTTTGATAAGTTTTGTAAATTACAAAAGTTGTTTTGAGTTTGGTACTTACATTTTTCCGATCAACGTTGCGTAATCTTACATTTTTATGTTTTCTTTTTTTCATCACTCGACGAGATTAAATTTTGAGGGTTAAATGGAATTTCACAGAACCGATTGAACACTGACGAAGTTGTCATCTCACGCTTAAGAAAAAAATAAAAATAAAAATAAAAATTCACATTAAAGATCTAAATTATGTTCTTCGCAAGTTTTACGTGAATAAATTTCATATAAAACTAATCAATATTCAATTGCGGCGAATAAACTTAAAGCAGAACTACGCCTGTAAACGTAAATTTCATGGTTTAACTCATTAACCAAAAAAATGACGTCATTAATGCACACCATTAAACATTATGCTAATCTAAGTGCGAGAACAAAAATACAGTCTTCTCTCATAAAACTACTTAAATCTGTCAAAAACAAAAAAGCGGTAATTTTTACACTTCTTGGGCGGATCTCCCCCAAAAATCAATTTCTCTTTCGTATTATACAGTAAAAATTCTATGAGAACTACAAATTGGAAAGTTCCCTGCGGTTTCTCTATGGCCTCCACCGAAAAAAATGATCTAACCTTTCTTTTGTGACTCAAATTTTTGCACACGATATTGCAATTCGTATGCAGTAAAGAGAAGAAAATACAAATGGAATATACTATGCCTTCAATGAGTTCATTTCGAATTGAAAGCCTCGAGAGACGAAGGCGGAGATTGTTTGCTCCAAACTGCGGAGTCAGGAAGCCACAGCAATTACACTGAATTCTTGATTGCCAATCTTTGTCACTTGTCACACACAACGCCATTTTTTTTTTTTTGGTCGCATCTGTGGAAAACTAACATCATTTAGGCAAAATTTTCATAGTAAACAAACGCCAAAGTTAATTTAAAACCTAGTTTGATGCTTTAAATTTTTATTACTTCATGAATATTCCATTATTTACCTTGATTTAAGCCTCAGACGTTGCCAAACATCAGCGAAATTCCCACTCGACCTCGAAATATGACCGAGAGCAAA
>JAQIWS010000489.1:0-20815 GCA_034696085.1 Stigmatogaster subterranea | reverse complement strand
TAAACCCTCTTTGATGGAATTGATAGTTTCATCGTGAGTTATAAAATTTGCCACAGGTAAGTATCCGAAGTTGCTTTGCACGCAAATAGTAAACAGTGGCAATGTATATTTTGTCGTTTTGTACGTAGCGTCTAGCAAAAAAATTTCTCGTCCATAACGAGCCAATAATTTTTTCTGCTCGAGCGTTTGTATTACAATGAGAATTGGCGTCAATGTCTGCTTGTCACTGTCTACTGTCTGGATGCGTACGTATTTACAATTTTCAGGACTATTGTCTGACCATGATTGTAAAAGGGCAGCTACATTTTCTTGGTCGACATTTGAAGACCTGACGTATTTTTCAGTCAAAAAACAGTTAGTTGTTAGTCTAGAATAATTTTTCGTACACTATTTACCTGTGCTTTAATTTTGCCAAGTATATGTGGTTTGCTATATCTTTTTTTAGTGGGTCGAGTCGCCTTGGTAAATTGTCACCGTCGTATTTTAATACATTTTTAACAAAAGCTCTGACGTGTTGCTGAACCCCCTTTCCAGTCATAGTCAAGTCGTCATCAATAAGTTCGTGAATTTTCTTTATAATGCGTTTGTCGATGTTTTGAGTAATTCCCGCAACCTAAAAAAAAAACTGGCTAAGTGACGAAAACAATGAGGATCCTTTATTACGTACAATTCCAACTTTGTGCAGGGTGTGCATATTTAGAGTTGGGAAGTAAATATAAGATCGGATTACTCCATTTTGAAGAAATTCTGACATATTGTTCTCAAAGGCGTTAGCAGCGGCTTTCTGCTTACGTTTACTGTATGGTTCGTCGTTTTTGATCTAATCAATTGGGTATTATATAAAAACAATGCAATAATGGTAAATTTATTATGTTAATTAGCGGTATACTTTGATAGTTGTATTGCACAGCACTTCTACCATTTTCAACTGCGCTTCGCAACCCACTTTCTTCGTTAGTTAATATAGGTTACGTTTTTTGGCAAAGGCATGGTCCTAGAAGGAATTAAGAAAAATTTAGATTGCAATTCTGCTTGAATTTTGGAAATTGTCTAACCTGGGGTAATTGATTTTTTTTTTCGTTTTCTAACTCTTTAGCTGTCGCATTGTAATCAGGTCCATATTTACAGTCAAATTCTTTCTTTCCTAACCTAATAAATGGAATGCCATCATTACAAACACTGTTGTAATAATGCTTCCATGAAATCGTTGAGTCTAATTGCTTCTCGATGCTAAAGCCTACAAATTTTAGAAACATATATTAAACCAATTGTCAGTAAGTAAATAACACATTCCCAAAATAAATAAATTAATAATTGCTTGTACCCTTTTCAGTGAACGAATGCTCTGTTCGTCTACCGACAAAACTTGTGTTTGTAGCAATCTCGTACGCTTGTAAAAGATTGTAAGCATCTTCCCTGGTTAATGAGAAGGTGCAAATCTCCGTATTTGCAGCTCTCTCCGCAACGACCGACAGGAAGAAATCTTCGGACGGGTTTTCTAACAACAAATTTTGGTTTGACATAGTCCTGCGAACAGAAAATTCTGATTGTAACCAATTCTACAGATCCTCGACTTATATGCTGTCGGATTTTACACTATGGCCGCTCTTTCGATTTAGCCGCTGCTGCCTAGCGATAAGCTACGCGCAGAAACTCAGACTGACAGCAATTCGTAACACACACAGGCTTTATTTAGATGAGTACATAGCTTTATATATATTTAATAACCAAATTAAAAAGGATGACTTTTCTTTCTTCCAGGTTTTTCCCGAATGCATCTTCGCGTGCCAGGACTTTGACGGCACTCATGTGTTGTGGATTCCCCAAAAGTTCTGGTGCTTTTTCTAATCCCCTCGCCCGTCTTTCATCCCTCATTCTTCTGTTGTGGGTCTGCCAAGACCGTTGCAGCAGCTTTGGAAAGGTACCCAAAAAAATGTCAAGATGAGAAACACGAAGATTACGATTGAAATGCAGCTGTAAAATTAACTAGCACATATTGCTAGCCACAAGTACCGTATGTGTTAGTTAATTTTTACTTCTTGTATAAATTAATACACATGTTGTGTTTTAATATTTGTGTATACGTAGATTTTCAAATCAACGCTACCGGGAATCGCCAATCAAATAACTGCAAAGCTTCTTCAGAAAAATATGATCGACAAAGTAAAAAGAACCAATTTCTAAAGTACTTAGGTGGAAATATTTAGTTACAATTATATAAAATGTTAGCTCAGGCACCATACTTTTCAAGTTGTATTTACGATTGTTATATATTTTATACTGCGCGAATTTTGTTTTTTATTTGTATGTTTACCGTACATTTAAATTTCGAAAATTCGCCAGTTTCATTCATGAATAGTAAAGCTCATCACCATCCTTAAAAAAACTTTAAGCTAGATTTTAGTTAATTTATTTAATCTAGTAATCCTGTTATAACGTTTTTTGAGGATTGTATAATTTCGTAATTGCTCGACCTTGTCCTGCATTTTTAGGCATTATATATTGTGTTTTTGCATGCTAAACCAACGCTAGCGCAATTTTTACTATTTCAGCAAAAACGAATGCTCCAAAAACAGAACTTTGTTGTTTAGTGACAACAGAGCAGAACATGCGGTTATTGATATGTTGTAAGTGGGATTATGTTTATTTCTCACTAAACAATTTTGCTGCAACATTCAAGCGATAGCTTTTTAATGGAAGCCTTGTTGTCACTTATTGGCAACTGTCTTGAGTGTGCAGTGCCAAATGTGATGTGACAATTCATTGCAAATATACTTGGATGTACTAAATTACTCCATCACTGCACATTGTATCTAAACGACAAAGTCAATATTTCAACTAGTCTATTGAAAGCAACTGTAGGCAATTTTTTTCCTCATTTTTAAACTCATTGCAATTTTTTATTTTATGCGATGCATAACTAATGGTGTGCGTGCTCGTGGTGTTACATAATCGTTTTATAAATTCGCCCAACTAGAATTAATCCTTCACCACACATATTTCTACCACCATCTGTAATAACTCAGTTCAACTGCTTCCATTGCAGATTGTACTGAGTTAAAGTTTTCTCAACCCTCGCGACAATGTCTTCACCACTAGTTGTTCCATGAACGGCAGCTAGCTCTTCTGTTACATCGAAATTAATATTGATTCCACGAATAAATAGCAGTAAGTGTGAAGGTTGGCATTGTTTGGTGATAATTTTATTAATAAATAAACAGAACTTCTAATAATTTTAATTTTTTTTGGATCCAAAAACAATTCACAGCCAAACGGTATACTGCATTTTCTTCTCGATTAAATATTTAGATTTTTCTAATAGGCCAATGATCAATCACTCGAGGGAAGTGACTCGCGCTTGAATTATTACAGCCTATTTCATTCTCTTCGTTTAACTTTTGGTAATTGTCCTCCAGACGGAAAGGTTGGCATTCAAATTCGGGATCATAATACCCACTAATATACTTTCCAGGTCCAAGTCGATTACGGCATAGAATAAACGAAGAAAAGATCAAACGGTAAAGTTCTCTGTCCAAAACAAAGTCTCAATTCTAAAAAAACCACACAAGATAAAATAAAAATTTATTCTTTTTTTGTGATAGACTGTATTATTTACTGCGGTCATTGCGTTGTAGGCTTCGTCCACGTATTGATCAATATTTGACACTTCAATTCTTGTTTACTAATAACTCCGTCTTCTATATGAGGAAACAGTAATTGAAAACAAACATTAAGGTGTTTTTTTTGTCTGAGAAAGTGACTTAGAGTACTCAACCACCTCTGTCCACAATGACAAAAAACAAACGTGGCAATATCTAACGCCAATAAGGCAAGTCTTTCATACTTTTAGCATCTTTTGTGACTATTGTCCACATACAGAGCCATTTATCCAAATCAACTCGACAATCGCATTGATTTGCCTAATTAAATAATTTTTAAATCTAGTCTTCAAAATATATGTGTGTGCAGTATTTTGATATGATGTATTTTTACCAGCACCACATTCATTGTCTGCAGAATCTTCACTTAGGCAATCGAAGAAGTTGCGGTGTAAATCTTCTAAAACATGATGATTTGAGTCGTTGTTACTCCATCCTGTCCATGCAATAATTTTCTACAGAAATTTAAACATTACTATATAAATTTATGTTACAAAATAATTTTCTTAACGTATTTACTTGACTCAAAAGTTGAACACCTTTCCAGTCGATTGCTCCGTCAGCGTTTACGTCTTAAAATTTTGTTAATGTCAAATTGGACAATAAAAATTTTATTTTGAAGTACAATTCGTAAAACGTGAAATCACATTCTTTGGTGTTTGTTATTATTAAAACAAAATCGTTTTTAAATTCGTAGTTTAATGAAGTAAATTTTATTATTCTGTACAGTGATAATTTAAATGACTTCACGTCTACAGAAACGCGCATTCGAAAGTAACTTGCCTATAGGTAAAAATTTATTCGTAAACTAAAATAGCAAAACGCAAAATATTGAATTTTTTTGTGAAAAGCAACATTTATAAAAAAATTAAACCAACAATTTTGAAGTTCGCGGATTTGCGTGCTCAGTTGAATCTTTAGAGATATGGTAATAACTAGCCACTAGATCTAAAAAAATTACAAACGTAATTTCTAGTCACGTAGTCACATGCGACTAGAAATTACGGGATCCGTAATATCTAGCCACATGTGACTAGATATTACCGCCGTAATATTTAGTGAAATGCGGACTCACGGACTAGAAATTACGGGATCCGTAATTTCTAGTCACATGCGGCTAGATATTACGGATCCCGTAATATCTAGTCCGTGAGTCCGCACCTCACTAAATATTACGGCGGTAATATCTAGTCACATGTGGCTAGATATTACGGATCCCGTAATATCTAGTCACATCATATAATATCTAGTCACACCCGTGCATGACAGCGTGCTTCATTGCCGCCATTTTGAAGGCAGTTTCATCACGCAACAGGCGCCATCTATTGTCAATAATCTGTAACACTAAATCTTGAATAAAATTTGGTTCTATAAAAACTAACAGAAAGTGTTACTCAAGTTTTTGTTCCATCGCTTAAAATAACAAAATTTCTGACTAAATTCTTTATGTATTCGACTAATTGGGGTTTGTTTTAAATCACAAGTAGTTATTTCAGAAAACAGGTCAAATTAGAAGAAATACTTAAATTCAGCATTTACAATAAATAAAATCACAGTGTAGACAATTTTTCCAAAATCCACAAGAACATTTAGTGAATTTTGTACAAATTTCGCAAATGTGTTTACTCTCTAGGTAATTAAAAACAGTAATGCTAACAACGTGTTAAGTAAACGCACGATTAAAATTAATCAGGAATCGAGACGACCCACGGTTTCTTAAAAATTGAAATCAAATAAACTTTTACCACAGCACACTGAAATTTTCACTGGTGGTAAAGTTCAAGTATCGAGGTCACAACTAAATGCCTAACTGCCAATATCGAAATGCAATGTGCACACAGCACGACAATTATATAAAGAAATTACATTTTAAAATTTGAATATTAAAAACTTTTGTAGTACAAAAAGGCCGAAAATTTGCAGAAGTTTACAATAACTCAAATTGAACAACTTCCATTAATTTTTTCAAAATTTAAAATTAGTTAAATTTTTTTTTATTTTCAACACGAATTTTAGTTTATAAATGTTGCAAACTAAACTGTGTTTAGAATTATCCAATTTTTCACCAATAATTGCTGCAAATTAAATTTTGATCTATTTTAAATTCGTGTTATAAGTCAATACTCCTTGAATAACGTCTTAACGCTCCAAATAGGTCATTCGGTAAAATCACTCAACAAGTCCTTCGACAAACTGACATTTAAGGTAAAATAACTCCTCAAAGAAACACAATTATGGTAATAGTTATGCAAAGTCCACAATCGCGCAGTAACATCATTAAGCAATAGATTTAAGTTACAGCGATAAGAACGGTAAGAATTTATCGTTGTAAAATGAGCGAAAGTGAAATAACAAAAAAACATTTAATATTTAATTTTACTGATAATTCCATAATGATTGTAAATAATTTAGCTATTAATAATCGTTACGAAATTGAAATTCAGCCATAAAATAACAAATTCATTAAATTTTAAATATCTCAACTCTTTTCAAGTCAAAATTCTCACATAAAAGTAAGGACAGAATACTTTAAACCCTACGGTTTTAAGTTGACAAATGTTTAAACAAAATTAAATCTCTCGTTACGAACGGTCTTCAAACAAGTACACTGTAGACCCGTTACAACGCGACCCGTTACTACGCGGGATCGCTTATAATGCGGTCAGGGCTTGGCTCCCGATTTTGTTTCACTATATTTCTAAACACGGGTAGACTCGAAAATTCGTTGTAGCACGCAAATGCAATTTCACGTCTGTTGTGCTCACATGTGCACACTTGTGTTTCTGAGCATTTGTGGGGGCATTTGTGCTCTACTGCAAACATTTGTGCACGCAGTTGTGCATTTTTTCCAGACATTTGTGCAATTTATTGTTCAGTTCATCTGTTAGTAAAGTTAAGCCACATAGCGCGTATTTTATTTTGAGTCCAGCATAGTAAAAAAGTTAATAGGCCCAGAAAACGAAAATTTTCGGAAATCGTTACAATGCGGACTCACTTGTAACTCGGACCAAAATGTTGGACCCCAAAGACCGCGTTGTAACGGGTCTACAGTGTATATAAATTTCATTCAGTTTTGAATTGTGAAAATTGAACAACCAAAATATTTTGCTCGTGAAATCAAACTTTGTTTGTTTAAGCTTACGAACAAATTTTCGTATCATTGAATCATTCAAGAAAAATATCCTTCCATGAGTATCTAAAACCTAAACTAATATTGTAATAATAAAGGTCATTACACTTTGGAACTTTACATATTTTGCAAAGTAAAATTAACGTGTACAGTTTCAGTATGAAAATGATCTTTTGCAATTAGCAAAAATATACCTTAAAGAAGTAAATTTCTTGATTGTTCACACACCAATAATATCAACGTAATACAGTATGAACAATTCTAATCTGTAGACAAATTTGCCTTCACTTAATAATGTCCTGTTGAATTTCTTACATCGTTGTCACACAGCTTGACAACAGGGTAATAAATTACATAATTAAAAATTTGAATGATTTCTGACTTTTTTTTTTGCGATGGTGGCAAAACTACGGAGTGTTTAACAAACTCAGACTATTTTAGGAATAATTAAAATTGAACAAAATACCCACAGCTTAATTTTCAAATACAAATTATCGCACTCAAATGACACGGTTTTAAGTTTACAGACATTAAAAATAAATTACCCTGTAACAAAAACCCTTAAACAAATACAGTATGCACATTTTATTCAGATTGTCTTAGACAAATAAACATCAGTGCATTGAATTCGACAGCAAAATAGCATCAAATTCTTAAATTTAAACGAAATTTGAACAATATTATTTTTTATCATGAGAAATTTTTTCAAGTTACGTACGAACTGGTTGACGGTTTTTAGTCCATGTAGTTACAATATATAAAATCTCTTCTGACAATGATCCTCAAAAATATAAATTTCACTCAGTTGCGAATAATAAATTGAGAATACTCTAATCAGATTTCCACGTCCTCATGCAAATACTTCGTAAAAATTTAAACCACCATCTTGTAAATTTTCGTTATGTACTCGGCGCAAAATTTTGGTCGTTAGGAAATTTGTCAACTCGCCACACGATTTTTAATTTACAATTGCTACAAAACAAAATCTGTAAATACGATTCTTAATAAAAATTCCCTAACAAAGAATCACCATCTTGTTCGTTAATAAAATTAAGCTGAATACAAATCTGAGTGATTGTGTGGAAATAATTAACTATTCATTTAATCATCACAATAAATCACCACAAATGCAAAATTTTCGTATCGGCAATAAATTAAGAATATCGCAATTCTAAAACTAAATAATTTTATACAATATTACATGACTTCATAAGCTGGAGCATAATGCTACGGTCGTAACTAAATAACTTTACCAACAAAAAATTACGTAGTAAGTGCGTTATGTAAAAATCTCTTGCAAATTTAAACTGATAACTTTGGGTACACACTTGAAAAAATCAATCTGTAGGCGGGATTTAGAGGCATAATTTTATACCTTCCAACAAATCGCTATTTTCAAAGACACCGCAGTTCGTTAGTGAGTGTTGTTATTATCGTATGTCGTAAATAAATTGGAAATTTCGTAATTCATACACGACATATTTTCTGGACATAAAACAAGCAAATCCTAATATTTTTAAGTATTTTATATTACAGAATAGACACGTGGCATCAAACGGTTGATTCAATGATGTTTTGATACTTTGATATTTTAAATTTATTTTACAAAAATTCAAAAAATTTCAAAAGAAATCAGTAAAAATTTATCTTTTGTTATGTAATAATTACATAATAGATTGTGGATCAAACAAAAAATTAATACGTCAAATCTGTGCTGTAAACGTGACAAAATTAATTTATAAATAAGTTAGATAGACTACGAAGACTCAATTTACGGTACTACCCAACAATAACAATTTCACAAATTTCACAAATTTCACAATTTTCACAATTTTCAAAATGTCACAACTCACAATTCCCTAATATTTAAAATTTTTTTAAACTCCAAAAACGTCTACAAAATTGAAACTATTGATTACTCACACAAAGTGGATGATGAATTAAGTGCAATACAATATGCAATTCTAACAAGTAAGATTTGTCATCAATCAAATTGAATTCTTTTACATCGTTGTAATTGTGCTTGACCCTAAAAAATTATTCTAATAATGCATTTAAATGCGGGAAATTTTTTGCCTGCAAAAATCCCGTTTTGCTCGTTTGAGTTTACAAACAAATTTTCTCGTTTCTAAATTTTAGCATCAAAAAACAGAAGAAAAACAATCTAAAAAGTATAATACTTAATTTTTAAATTATTTACAACATTCGTTCTCGTCCCATAACGTTTAAATCTACAAATTATTTCTTGAGAAAGTTGACTACAAGTAGTCATAAGATATCAAGTTGGAATTACACCAACATTGAATGACAAACAACAAAACTCAGCACCAAAAACAGTAGCAGGTGTAATCACTTGTTAATGATTATTTCTTCCACCCGCTTGTTTAAATTTGCAAACAAATTTTGCTCATCACTGAAATTAAAACGTCATTTGCGTGTTTCCATGGAAATGATTTACTGTTTATTTAATTATCATAATAAATCACCATAAATACAAAACTTTTATGTAAGGCAATAAATTAAAAATACAGTAATAACTAAGCATAGTAATAATAACTACGTTAAAAAATTGCGAATCAAACCAAAACCAACAATGAAATAGATTTGAATGATTTAGGAAACAATTGCGTCATTTTTTAACTTACCATTGCAATAAAATGAAAACTCACTAGCAATTATCTAACGACTTGTTCTTAATGCAGATTTTAGCAGATGAAAGCACAGAAGTTCAAATCTTCAAATTCATTGCCAAAATAAGAACAGTAAATTAAAACTCGGAGATATCTTTTGAAATTTTGCACGGTTTACTTAGCTTAAAATGTGACCAATGTTGCTGCTAACCATTATTTAACTGACAGTCCTCAAGCATTACACAATCGTAATTATTCCTCTGGAATGAAGAAAACTTTGAATGGTTGCTTGCTTTAAAATAAAATGATGATTAAATTTGAGATTACCACAAACAAGACTCGCCATCTGCTGGTTTGATTTCTCAATAAATTACCATCATTGCAAAACTTTTATATATGGGGGAAAAAAAATTACAAATACTACAATTATCAAACTAAATCAGTTGCAATTGATTGTTAACCTTTTAGATAAATAACGCTAAAATAGCAATACAGTTGGAAAAAAACATTGAATGTTTCAACGGGGTAACAAACAGAATGATTTCAAATTGGGTAATAAAAAATACTGTAAAATATTACATTGTCTAAGAACCTGCGGCTTTTCAAATTAATATAAAAACCATAGGTAGTGCTTGCAATTTAAATTAATTTTTATCTAATTATCTTAGTTTTAGTATTACGTCAATATCTTGCGAAACAAACCAAAACTAAAATTGATACAGTTTGGAAAAAATTGCTCAATTTTTACCTTGCCATTGCAACAACATAAAAACTCAATAATAATTGACTATCCAACGCTAATTTCAGCAGATGAAACGTACAATGTACAAATCTTCAAATTTATCGCCAATAAACATCACAATTTTCAAACTAGAATCTAGATTACAATGCGTTGTCGTCTAGTTACGAGCGCGATAAATAATTACTTTTACTACAATAAACTGTACAGTCAAGTCCAAATTCTCGCATAAAAATGATAACAGCTCACAAGTTCTCTAACAGTTTTTAATTGACAAATGTTAAAAAAAATAAAATCTTAACAACACAGATTTTAGTTTACAAACGTTACAAAATATAACAAATAACCGTATCATTGAACTACACAAGAAAAATATTATTTCAATCTATAGCTAAAACAACTTCAAATGTAAATTCTGATCCAAACTATAAAATCAATAAGGTCAGTACACTTTGGAACATTTCTTACATCGCTCAAGACGATTCTTAGACTCCTGAGGACTTAAACAAACGGGTTGATTCAATGTATTACTGAATAAAAATGTTTTTAGATTACTGCATTAATCAAGATAAAATTTTATTAACCTTTATTCAATAATCGTTAAATAAACATGTGACGGTATTAACAATTTTTCAAAAATCCACAAGAATATTTCATAAATTTTTTGTACTAACTAGGTAACTAAAGTATAATAAGTGCTAAAATCATTGTTGTCTACTTTTAGAGTACAAAAAAGCCAAAAATATTCACAAAATTTGAGTTTTATAAGAATTGCACAAGTTTACGTTTGCAACAAACGCAGATTATTTCAAGAGTACAGTAATTCAAATTGAACAAACTAACATTGATTTCTTAAAATTTAAAATTAGTCGGGGAAAAAAACTTATAATTTTCAACACGAGTTTTGGTTTACAAATGTTGCAAACTAACCTGTGTTTGAAATTTCCAAATTTTTCACCAGTAATTACCCTACCTTAAATTTTAGTCTACAAAGTGTTTAACTACTCGAAAGTGATGGTGCAACTTTCAACTGCAAACGGGGATTTAAAATAGCTAAAAATTCGTATGTGTAGCCATAAATTGCACCATCACGTCGACTTGTCAAGTAATTAAAAATCAGTAAAAGTTTTTGTAAGTAGAACATGGTAGGAATTTATTTTTTTGTTTACAAATACAGTAGTACAAAATAAAATCTACAACAACAACGCGCAGTAGCACAAAAATAATATTTTTTAAAGCCTTAAAACTTATACAACGTAAGGTTTCGTAATATTTTCTAATAAAATCAGTCATCGTTTGCTTGTAGGTTTTTCAAAAGTTTTTTGACTCACTAGATTCCCCTATTGAAATAAATATTTCAAAATTAAGCAATTTTTCAAGTACAAATTTTCGCATCTTGTTCCGAGATTTTAATAAAATTAAACTGAACACAAGTAATTAAATATACAAATCATCAGTGATACAATAATTTATAGCCTGACAAGATTACACATTTAAAAAATTTTGCAGTGCGTTAAGGTATATTTCGAACAAAAATTCACCATTTTGTTCGATTTCTCAAAGTTATAATCAAGCGATATGTGTTGACGGTAGTATACTAAATTGTCTGTTGACAAATTTCATTCAAGTACTTAAATTTAAAAGAGAATTTACCAATACAGTAATACATTTTTAGGTTTAATATTACAGCAAATTTCCCCTCAAAATTTTTGCGTTTAATATCACGAATGAATACTTGTCTGTTTTGTTCGTGAAAAACATTTTGAATCAGTAAAATTTACCCTACACTCCTCCACCCAAAGAGCCCGATGTTTAGTTTCCGCATAATGTTTGATTCGGATCAATTTCACTCTCATCGTCGTTCCTTTTCAACATCATCATCGAGCGCCCACAACCGAATCGAACGCGCCCGATCGAGTGCATAATCATACAACAGGCGCCATCTATTGTCAATAATTTGTACGGCTAAATTCTTGAATACATTTCGATTCTGTAACAGCTAACAGAAATATTACGCCAATTTTAGTTCCATCGCTTAAAATCAGAAGTTAAGAACGTTTGATTAAATTCATTATATATTAGCTGATTGGGGTTTGTTCTCAGAAGTCGTTGTTTCAGAAAACAGGTCAAATAAGAAAAATAAAATTTTTATTATTGGTTATTCAAGAATTTGGAACGTACAAGCTAATTCGTAACAGAAAAATACATATGATAGTTGATTCAACCGTATTAATCAATAATAAAACACACGGACTCAGATCACGTTAAGAATAATTAGAATAGAACAAAACATCGGCAGCAAATCTTCGCAAAAAAATGAGTGAAGGTCAAAAACTTTTCGACCGCCAGACGGTTTTAAGTTTACAATAATTAAAAAATATAATATCCTGGAACAACGATCCTCAAACAAAAATAAATATTTAATATGTTTAACAATCGAATTATTTTGCTCGTAAAATCAAACTTTGCACGTTTAAATTTACCAACAAATTTTCACCTCATCGAATAACAACATCAATCATTCCATAAATACTTATCTAAAGCAACTTGAAAATTAAATTCTGACTTAAAATTAAATTTTATTTTTAGTACAAAATTGTATTTGTCAATTTAATAAACTGTAAAAAATTTATCTTAATTGTAAATATTTACTGTCAGATAATTTATGGTAGTAAACAGATTATCTTAGACAAATAAATAAATTACATAAGACAACAAAATATCACCAAATTATTAAATTTAAACATCATGAGAAGTTGTTTTTCAGTACAAATTCTCTCACAAAAATGAGACTAGCAAGTGAATCAATGTAAAATGACTATTTTTTGTCTGTGTACGTACAAAATATAATCGCTTGTAACAATGACCCTCAAAAATACAAATTTCATCCAATAGGAACAATAAATTGAGAATATTCTAATCAGATTTGCTAGTTCTCACACAAATACATCGTATAAATTCAAACCAATATTTTATAAATTTTCACACGTACTCGAGCAAAAGTTTGGACTCACGCCTTACTGAGTTCCCGTCTGTGACGGTTTTTAATTTACAATTCAGTTAATCACCACAATAAATCTCCACAAATGCAAAATTTACGTACTCGTAATAAATTATGAATATCACGATTCTAGAACAAGACAAATTAGACAGCTTAAAATACTTTTTAACACTCCCAAAAAATCAACTACAAAAATAAAATTCTTGATTATTCGTACCAAAAAGACGTAGTAAGTGCAATAAAGAAAATAATTCTAATCAAACAAAATTTGCCACCACTCGACAATATTTTGTTTAATTTTTTTACATAAAAAAACTGCTTTAATATTGCTTAATTTGAAGACACAAAATATTTTGGTAGCAAAATCAGTTTTTTTATATAAAAAAACAAATTTTAGCACTGAGTAGGACAGATATAGTCATTATTTATCACGAATCTAGAATACTTAAATTCAGCACTCAAAATAAACATATACACAATGATGACAATTTTTCAAAATCCACAAGAATATTTAATGAATTTTGTGTAAATTTAGAGAAAGTGTTTTATACTCTCCAGGTAACATCCGAGTTAAATTCATGTACGACTAGCGTGAATTAAAACACCAGCACTGACGGATTCGTAAAAAATTCAAACTGAATAAACTTTTACCGCACTACAATGAAATTTTCACTGGCAGTAAACTTTAATTACTAGCTCACAAAACGGCAATATTCTTTACGACGCAACAAAATAGTTGCCATGTTCAAAATCCAAAATATAATCTTGCGTAATTGTACTAAATTATCACAATAAAACCATCACCAACGCAAAATTTTCACGTAAAAATACAAATTTCATTCAAAAGTGAACTTCCAATTAATAAATTTTTAGGCATAATTTGGAGCAAATTTCCCACCAAAATTTTCGGTTAATCACGCAACAAAAATTGTCATTTTAATTACAGTTTGTTTTCCTTGTGAAAAACATTTTGAATCAATAAAACTTACCCCCCAGATTAATCTGTGGTGCCACCATGAGTTTGTAATCTGTAGCATTAAATTCTTGCCACTTAATTTCATTTAAATAAAATTCAAATCGTTATTAAGATACAGAAAATTTTTAAGCTAATTTCCGTTCCATCACTGTATATTATCAACGGCTGACTAAATTCTTACGTATTCGCTGATTTTGACTTGTTTCCTGAAAGGATAGAGAGAAGGATATCAGAATTAGAACTCCTTATTCTTTCAAAAAACAAATCAAACACGAAAATTGACAAAAAAATGAAATATTCTGGGATAACGATCCTCAAACAATAATACACATTTCACTCAACATCACATAGCTAATGATTGAACAGAAAATTCAGTTTAATATCTGTGCAATTGAACACAAGATATTTTGCTAGTAAAATTAGCAATTGTACTTGAAATTCACAAACAGATTTTTACGCCACTAAATTTTATCACTAATCAGGAATCACAGAAGACAAACAGTCTTCATTTATTACAAACCTAAAACACTTAAAACTCAGCACTCAAAATAAATACAAGTATATACTATATACAGTGTTTTCAATACTTCCAAAATCCACAAGACTATTTCGTGAATATGTAAATTTTAAAATATTTTGTTTACGTTTTAAGTAATTACAAAATAATAATGCTTTCACCGAATTTGTTGCAAGTACTTTTTACACGGTATATAAAGTTCTCAAATTTAAGAAATATTATTTTTAGACTAGTCCAGCTACTCCAGTGACAATAAATTAAGAATTACACGAATTCTCAAAATAAGTTAGTCTGTGCAGTAAAAAAATGACCTCAAGATAGTACACAACTGTTGTAACTAAATAACGTCGTCAGCAAAAAAAATTAGCTTAAAATTAAAAAGCAATTGAAATTATTCTTATTCACACGAAGACACACCTATATTTATAAATGAAGATATAAACGCAGTCAAGAAAATAATTCGGCAATATTTGGCATTATTTTGTTGAACTTTTTTGCATCATTCCACTCGTGCTTGAAAAAAATCAGACTTTTGTCGTTTAATTTTACCTACAGATTTCGGGTCGTTAAATTTTATCACTAACCACAGAAAAAAAGTTGAATATTTAATACTTTTAATGTAATCTTTCAGTAGAAAATTTAAGTACATCACGACGATTTAATCAACAAAACACGTTAGGAATAATCAATATTAATATTAATCAATAATAAGATATTTTAGAAGAAAATCAAGCGTAAATCATTACATTACTTCAAGTAAAAAATTGCATTTTGTGTAAAAAACCGGAAAATTTTTACCTTCCTGTTCTATACATAATTGCTAAATTATGCATCAAACTCAAATTATTTCAAAAATAATTCAAATTGAACAATATCTGCAGCATAATTTTCATGTAGAAAATCTCATATAAAAGTGCCTCACGCTCCAATAGCAAGCGAAACGGTTTTAAGTTTACCAACGTTAAAAATAAAATAGCTTGTAACAACGATCCTCAAAAAAAAATACACATTTCACTCAATGTCACATTGAACAGAAAATGCAGTTAATATTGTGTAAATTAAACAATCGAACCATTTTGCTCGTAAAATCGAACTTTGCGCGTTGAAGTTTACCAATAAATTTTCACCTCATCGAATTATATCATCTATCCTTCCACTTGTTAAATACAGTATTTATCTAATGCAACTGGAAAATTAAATTTTGACCCAAAATTTAAATTTTATTTTAAGTACAAAATTGTATTTTGTCAATTTAACAAACAGTAAAAAATTTACATTTTCTGTAATTATTTACATTCAGAGACATAATTTATGGTGGAAAACAGATGTTAGATTAATAAGTAAATTTAATTCGGCAGCAAAATATCACCAAATTCTTACATTCAACAAATATCTGATAAAATTAATTTAAGACGCACAAAAATGAGGATAGCAAATAAAACAAATTGGACGACGGTTTTTAGTCTATGTAGTTATTGTTGTGATCTCATCTGAATATCCTGTGCATATCTTAGCATTAGATTAGCTCAGGTGTTCTCCCCCCCTTTACCACCTCAAGTGGTCATACCCCTGATCAGGTGAGGTTGTGGGGTATAAAAGCCCAAGCGCGCTCTGCTCAATTCACTTCAACCTCGCGCTGTACCGATGTTCGTTTGCACGCCTGCTCCATGATTGTTAAGCTACTTATTATTCAAGGCAAAGTTGGTTTTGTTAAAACTGTTTGTATCATTTGTGTCCATTGCAAGTTAGCAATAAACACACTTCACTCAAATTTCAAATCTTTCTTTTGCTCATTCCACATCACAAAGACAACAAGGTTATGGTCCCAGCCCGTGAGCATTGAGGGAAGAGTGACGTTATCAGCAGTGAAGCCACCATTACGACGTCTCCGTTGCAAGGTGCCTCAACATGGAGCAGCAAGCCTCACACACCAGTTATTGGGCGAGTATTGAGAAGCTCAACGCTACCAACTACCGCAGTTGGAAATTCAACATTAAGATGTTGATGATGGACCGTGACCTCTGGCGTTTTGTGGACGGAACAGTGGTACCGCCAGCAGCCGATGCCAAGCCTAAGAATCTGGAAGCCTACCGCGTTAGACGTCAACGAGCACTCTCTGGTATCGCCCTATCAAGTGAACCTGAACAACAGTCGTTGATTTTAGATGCGAGTACAGCGCGAGAAGCATGGCTCATCTTGGAAAACGCGTTTGAACCGAAATCCAGACCGAGGATAGCTCAATTGAAGAAACGTTTCGCGTTGCTACAAATGGACGATGGGGAAACCATGACATCATACGTGAATAGGGTGAAGATTTGTTGTGACCAGTTGCGTTTGGTGGGTGCTGAAGTGCCATTGTCTGACCACGCGTATGGTTTAATGAACGGTCTCCCTGATTCATATGATGGAGTCATGATGTCATTTTCCAACGTTCCGGATGCTGATTTTGTTCCTGCTAAGGTAGTACCAGTGTTACTTGCAGAGTATGAGAGGCGTACTCAACGAGCGGAAGGCGACGCCACAAAGCAAGTGCTAAACCTGTCTGGGACAGCAGACACTACCAACCAGGATCGACAACCCACATCAGATGTTTGCTTTAAATGTGGACAGCCCGGTCATTACGCGAGAGGATGTCGAGCAACAGGAAGTCCTTCTCAACCAACCAACACCCCCGTGAAGGTGGAACGGTATCGAGGACGAGGCCGCCGTGGACGAGGAAGAAGTCGCTGTCAGTTGCTGTTTGCAGGTGTCTCTAGACCAACCACTGCTTGGGTATTAGATAGTGGTGCAACACATTATGTGTCCAATCAACGAACATGGTTTTCCACCTTCACACCTATCAAACAAGACCCTATTGCCACTGCAGATGGCGTGTTGTATGCTGAGGGCATTGGAGATATAATATTCGATACCATTGTTAATAATGTAAAGCGCGAATTAATTATGAAAGGCGTTTTGTATGCACCCAAAGCGCGTAGAAATCTAATGTCCGTAGCGCGCGTGCTTGATAAAGGAAACAGTGTAGACTTTAGACGAAATTGCGCGTTTATCATGGATAGTAGAAGACAGTTATTGCTCCAAGCCAGTCGTACTGGCCATTTGTTTTTGATCGATGTTCACGTCCCCACCAACCCAGTAAAGAAGAGGTTACCAGAAGCACACGTGGTACAATCATCAGAGGAAACGTGGCACAAGAGATTTTGCCATGTCAACCCAGCCTCATTACAAGCCCTCAAGAAGAAGGAAATGGTTCGAGGATTGACGATTGCTACGACAAAGAAAATGCCACTATGCCACGACTGCCTCTTGGCAAAGACAACGAAGCAACCTCACAAGCCATTGACTGAACGCAGTACGAAGAAAGTATTAGAGCTTGTCCACTCCGATTTATGTGGCCCTCTACCTGTGCACTCCAAAGGAGGTGCGCGATATTTTCTTACCTTCATTGACGATTTTTCTCGTCGAGTGATGGTGTACTGTTTGAAAAACAAAACAGAAGTACCACGGTATTTAGATCATTTTATTAAAACCGCTGAGCGACAGACGCACAACAAATTACTGCGATTGCGGACGGATAACGGACTAGAATTTTGTTACGCGCAAATCCAATCTCGTCTCAATGGTATGGGTGTTCTTCACGAGTTAACAAATGTTTATAGCCCTCAGATGAATGGCGTAGCCGAACGCCTTAACCAAACGCTTTTGGACTTAGTGATTGCGTCTTTACACAGCGCGCAGCTCCCACACGATTTTTGGGCAGAGTGTGTAACAGCCGTCGCTTATATCCGGAATAGGACACCGACAAGGGCCATTAGCGACCGAGTACCTGAAGAAGTTTGGGCCAACCGAAAATCCAGCGTGGCACATCTTAAGGTATATGGTTGTGTCGCCTATGCCAGCATTCCAAAACAACGCAGAGGCAAGTTTGATGCCAGAGCCCGATGTTGTATACTCACCAGATATGCAGCAAACACGGTGTTATCGCTTATATTGCCCTGACTTGCAGGACATCATTCAAACTAAACACGTCCGTTTCGATGAAGAGTAGCCGGGTGGACTGCTTATTCCCTCACAAAACCAGAAGAGAACGCATCTGCTAGTACCGCTTTGTGACGATCCAGTAACGTCTAACCCGAGCGCAGCTGCGATAGCCGATGAGGACTCCGACGATGACAATTCCTATAAGGACGCTTCTGATGGAACAGAAGAGACAACGTCTCCATCTACAACCCCATCCAGTTCACCGACAAGTGACGACCAAACACCACCACCGTTTGTGAGACGGGGACCGGGCAGGCCAAGAAAACCTATACGAAACCCATTTGGCTGCCGAGGTAGACCAAGAATTGGCAATGGTTCTACGTCGACAGAACAATCCGAACTCCATTTTTTGGAAGCGACCGAACCGGTAACAGTAGAAAAAGCTTTGGCATCGCAACAAGCACCACGTTGGCTCGAAGCTATTGAAAAAGAATTAAACAGTCTTGCTGAACGTGGTACGTGGAAGCTAGTCGATCCCCCCCAGAGAAGAAACCAATTGGTTGTAAGTGGGTGTTTCGCATCAAGCGTGATGCTGAAGGACGTCTCATCAAGTACAAAGCGCGATTGGTAGCGAAGGGTTACACGCAAATAAAGGATGTTGATTTCCGTGAGACTTACTCACCAGTTGCTGATTATGCAGCGATCCGAGTTTTGATAGCGCTTGCAGCACAATGGAAATGGATAGGGGATCATTGGGACGTGGATAACGCATACCTGTACCGAGATGCCTTAGAAGAAACGATTTTTATGCAGCAACCTCCAGGATTTCCGGAAAAAGGACACTAGGACAAAGTCGTCCAATTACTAAAACCGTTATACGGGTTAAAACAATCGGGACGACGCTGGTACACAGCATTAGACCGCTCCCTACTAGAATTAGGATGCCATGGACTAAAGCACTGCCGCTGCGTTTATGTAGCACCTGACTATAGTGCAATCCTTGCTGTGTACGTCGACGACCTCGCTGTTTTTGCTGTGGTTGAATGCGCGCTGGCACGCTTGAAGAGCTTAATCACGTCGCGGTTTAGTTGTAACGGTTGAGTTTCGGATTATCCGAAACTCAGAGCGTCTTAACTCAAATTAAAATAGTAACAAAAATTACCGTCAGGTGGGAAAAATTTACACCTGTCCCACCTGAAATGGGATGGTCCCAAATCTGGTATTTAAGCTCAGGTTTGACCATCCAACGACAGTTAGAACCAAATTATTATTTCGATTGCACCTTTTCTCTTTATGAGTATTGCTTTGATAAGTGTTTCTTTTTGTAGGAATTCATTCCTTTTTTCAGTGTTTTGATTTATTGTGCCTTGAAGGATTTACGTCTTCCCCAAGTTGGTGGAATTTAAGTACTGCTTCGAGGAAGTGTCAAGCGTTTCAGCTGGCGAGATTTTGCCAGCTTTTTGTGTCATTTATCCGAGTGACAGCGACCGCCATTATCAGCTTTAAGTGTATTTTTTGTGTTGGATTTCTCGCCCATTTCATCGTGTTTCTCGACATCGACGCTCTGAAGCGAGGACCACCGCGGACGCTGGTAGCAAGGTTAAGTAAACCCCGTGAACAGCAATTGTGTTTTCTGTTGTTCCCGAGTGCTTCTTTATCTTTACTATTCTTGAGTTTCTCGATTATCGAGAAAATCGAGTAACTAACGTTTTATTTCTTTGTTTCAAAAGTCTTTGTTACTTTGTGGTAAAATCTGGGCTATTCAGATTTTTCCTTCTTTTGTGTCTTTAAAAAGATATTATTTATTTAAACGTTCTCTTACTTGGAAAATTCATTCTGGAATTTTCCACCTCAACTTTGCTTTGAATATTAATTATTTCCGGGTTACCGGTGATTCACTTGTGTGAGTCATATCTGGGTGTGGTTGGAATTTTCCAGCTTTCCAGTAATTTTCCACGTGAATATTAGTTACTTCTTTAAGGTTGTTTTTCTGGATAAATATTATTAATACTTTTGGGAATTATTACAGTTAAATAATAATTCCAAATTCAACAAATAATTAATAATAATTTCGAAGTTGTTTTACAACTTAAACATTCTAATTTGTAATAGCTCTGCTATTACGTCATAATACGAGAACTTTGCGTTGAGTATTTTACATACTCAACTCTCATTTTCTGCG